>WWET01009750.1:10965-24724 GCA_011038615.1 Limnodynastes dumerilii
AAAAAATAAAAAATTCGCCACGAATATAAAAAAAAAAAAAAAACGCATCGCCTGAGTTTAAAAAATTTGCATGCAATTCGCGGCTTAGTGAATTTGGATCAACAGTAAAAATATTCGCATTAAATTCGCCGCGATGCCCCGCGATGCAAATTTGGCCAAAAAATTCGCGTTTAGTGAATGAGGCCCCTAGAATCAATTCCAGACCTTTTACCTGATTAATTGATGATGAAATAACGAGGGAATAGCCCACACCAGTCCATGAAATAGCTTTTGAGTCGACTGTCCCATTACTTTTGGTCCCTTAAAAAGTGGGAGGCACATATAGAAACCGTTGTAATTCCTACACCGTTCACCTGATTTGGATGTAAGTACCCTCAAATTAAAGATGAAAGTCTGCAGTTAAAGCACTTCTTGTTTGTTTCATTTCAAATCCATTGTGGTGGTGTATAGAGCCCAAATGATGATAATTGTGTTGCTGTCCCAATATTTATGCACCTGACTGTAATTATCTACACAAAATGGCTGCATCCTGAATTCTGAAAACAGACACATTGCGTAATTCTGGATTCTGAATATCACTTAGCAACCTTACTTTTTTTGATGTTTAGGAGAAGTGGAGTGCAATAAGTGTTAATTAAAAGTGATCCATCATTCAGGGTACTTTTAAATGTAAAATGATGAAGCTGCAGATGTGTTTTTGCTACTGTATCTTGAGATTTAGCAGAAGTGTAAAATTTGTATTGTTACATAAGAATGTTGCAGTTGTCATTGCTGACATTGCCTTGCCACCGATCATCTGAACCCAGAACTGTATCAAAATCTCAGTTTGTAAAATACAATACTGTAAGTCTGTTCTTAATTCTCTACACATAAGAAAAATGCATCTAAGCATAAACTCTATATAAGTACATCATTACTTTCAGACACATATTAATGGACCAGATTCAGACATTGCTCATAAGGAATTCCAACTGCCATTTGTGCTCTCCTTACTTAAAATGGGGATGGATCAAAAATCTGAATGTATTAAAAGATACTTATTAAATACTTGCCCTCCTCCCACATTATGGAACCGCTTTCTGCATCCCACCCTGTCTTGCCACACTGTCAGAAATGCTCCTAGTACAGAACCCTTGATCCCAAGGATCCAAATGTGTACTGGGAATGTGGCATTATAACAATGATATAAATACATGATTGTTTACCATAAGGGAAAGCTCACCCACTGGTCAGTGTATAGCCTAATGCAATTCTGTTGCAAGAATTATCTGAGGTACTGTATACAGGATACGTGAAGGTTGGTACAGAAATTCATCCTGGTACTAATTGCATTGGCAGGGTGGGATAGAGCAGGAGGTGTAAGTGCATCCTCTCTGTGTGAGGGGGTGGATTTCAGTTCTTACATACAATACAGATTTCCAACCAGCCCCATTTAATGTAGGGATAGGTGGAGTCTGCCTAGTGTAACTCTGTACAAGCGAGGGGAGTCGTCTCTCCAGTGCATAGTTTAGTACACAATAGGGATCCGGTATTGGATCTCCACTGCCACTGCTGTTGGGAATCTGAATCCACTCACTTTTTGAGCTATTGGAAAATAACCTTATTTAATTAATAGTCCTACTAAACTGCATATATGGAAAATAATACACAAAAATATGCCTGAAATGTGACTGACATTGATACTTCACAATCCTGTTGGATCGTTGCCTTCGTATAGCATAGACCTTGACATTCTTTAGTTGTATTGGTTGATATAGTCTGATATGAGTCTTTTCACTTGGGTTTAAATGAGTATTCAATATAAATACAATTTCAAATTGAGCCTGAAAAAATTGAATGACACCATTAGCATTTGTTTTTAGTATTGCATATTTCAGAAACCTATTGCAAGCAATGATCAGTTGTACAACCCAGGCATAACAACTTTCGTACAATGGGTTAGTTAAGGGCAGTATAGGGTGTTCCAACAATGGGTCAGATTGTGTTTAGGAAATTATTATGCTACATTTAGCAAAATATTTTAATAAGCTATAAAATGCCAAAGTAGTTTTGCTTTATCCTTTAAGCCATACAGTTTATTTTTTTTAAATGGCCAAGGATATTCCAGAATGTGGAGAAATAAGCATCTGTTTGCTGACAGTGGCTCATATTCACACCTAAGAAGTTTCTGTTTCTTAGTAGCAGAGTTTCCTGAAATGACCTTATGGTCGCAGACGTAGTTGTAACGGGGCTTCCCCTGCCCCGAACCCTAATTTACATGTCTATCTCCACCTCTGTGGTGGAGAGGCGATGCCCATAAATTAGGGGACAGCATCTTTTACGTAAGCACAGACGTATGTAACATTGTTATGTACGCTGGCCGGTACGCAAACATAGTAAGGTTGTGCACAACCTACAGGACGGGAATTACACAATTGACATGCGTAATTCCCCTGTAGTACGGAGCTGAGGATCTACCCCTTATTTCATAAGGTAATGGATTAAGTTCATTTTTCAGAACCCACCTTCACCTATTCACTTATTTATGTATTTTTTGTGTTGTTTGCAGTAAACAAAAAAAATAGACATTAGAGTAAGGGGGACCATCCCTCCTTAGCTTATCAAGGCTGACCCTAACTTTTATATCAATCCTGGTGCCTGTCCTCCCTTCATGGACTAGCGACTTCAAGGTCCTGTGGCTGACAGCACATATTAGTAAGATTCTCTGAATACCAAGAACAGGATGGTCCAGCCACACAGACAATCAGTCAGGACAGTGGGAAGATTAATTCCATTTTTTAAATGGTTTCATAACATCCCCTAATTTTTCTCTTCCATCCTTATCTTTTCCTCCCTTTATTTCTTTCTTGTTATCTTTTTCCCCTTATTTCTTTTTCGTCTGTTTGTTAATGTATTACTTCTCAATTAGAGTATTGTGCTGTCTTCACTGGTGTTCAAAGTCCATTGGCCAGATCCAGACTTTACATTTTATTTTCCTTTTCGTGTGGACTGGATTTAACTGGAGCCTAGTCTTTGCTAGAGTCCCAGATGGTAGCGATAAACTTGTGCAGCAGGCACTAGCAAATTGCAGCCCCCCAGTGGAGGTTTTGGGAGTACTTGGTAGAACTTGGAGGTTTTGGAATTAAGACATTATGGCAAGACAGTACATAAATAGAAAATATGGAGAACAAGGTACAGAATAGACCACAGCAGAGACCAACACTAAATAACAAAAGTACCAAACAGGACAGAGGAACAGATCCTGGACAGAGAAGCACACTGGCATTACACACAGTAACACATGACAGAAAATTGGAACCCAGAGTAGGATCGTGTTCAGAAAGCAGTCAGCAGTTTCCTAGAACAAACAGGAATAGGTGCTGGAGATCAAGTAGGTACAGAAGTAAAGACAGTGCAAGAAGGCAAACATGCTGGTGCAGGAAACTGGAAAGATTCAGAGGAAAGCAAAGGCAGAATGCAGGGACACAAGGACTCGAATAATTGGTACAAGATAACAAGTTCCTAAACAGCTATACAGGTAGAAGATAATGGTGTCCAGGTAGGTATAGAGGTACAAGGTAATGGACACAGATACCAGGAAAACAGACAGACATAGACAGAAGCTGACAGACAAAACAGAGGCAGGACAATGATCTGGCAAGAGCTTTGCAGGAGCAGGGCCATTGAGCAAGGCAATGAACAGGGAAACCAGAGGTAACAATGCAATAAATGATAATGGCTGGAGCGACCTATCCAGACAAGAACTAGAACAGACAATATTACTTGCAAGAGAGCAATCTCTCTGCTGGGCAATAAAACACAGAACAGCCAATCTGAGCTGGACAGCCTCCCAGCTCTGGTTGATCTGAATACTGGCTGTTAGGCACCAGCTGAGACCTATTTATTATGCTAGCACCTGGAGTAGCTTCTGTACACCTGGTTGTGCTATTAGCACAGCATTCCAGTTGCTTAGCAATGGCCAGGAGAACAGAAAGCCAGCTAACACTGATAGCTATATCCTGACTGCTTAATAACAACCAGGATCTGCTCAAGCAGCCAGAGGAGAAAGAGTTATTTATATCTGAAAAATGTTTCCCCAATACGGGTTTGCAGTGTTAGCGGTGCAAATTAATTAAGGTAAGTACTGGCTGATTTTGCTTATTATGACAAATACTGAACAGCTTTATCTTAAAACTCAAATTGTTGAGCTACAAAACAACACCTCCCATCTCATTAGACCATTTCATCTCTCTCATGTAGACGGTTTCACTGGCATAAACACACCTTAAGTCTCCTCTGCAGTGGTCCAAATGATTGCTGATCCCATCCTGTATGATCCCCTAGCATACTGAATAGCATTCTGCATGCTAAGAGAGCCCCGCCATCTGGCACACATGCAAAGATGTTACACTTTGGCTTAAACAGTCAGACGCTTGAGGGGTTGTCACCCGGCTCATTCTCTTTCTCATTCTCTTTTCACATTTTAAAATAAATTCCTCTTACAATTTAACATGGATTTATGTTCCTTTTTTCCAGTTACTTCAAACTCTAGATTAGTCTTTTAGTGCTCTGGTTATTGGCCATTCTAGGTATTCTACCATCCTCCCAACACAAGGTGTAAGAAAATTCTGTTTGCCATAAGCTCAGCAGTGAAAAAAACATCTTAAAGGACTGGACAGTTCAGATTCCAATGACGCTGTATGAAGAGAAATTATTCCATATATGCAGAATAGATTGGATTGAGGGGCTCCTAGATGGGAAACATATATAATAACTTTACCATTACATACTCAACAAAACATCCACAACAGCTTCAAAGACACATTCTGGTACATATTGAGAGTCATGTCCGGAGAACCTCAATCTTTGCGTCTGCTCTTAAAATTTACAAATGAACAAATTGCATGTTTTTGTTGTTTATGGTATGTAAACCCAACTGCTTTTTGTCATCATGTAAAAATGCTCAGTAATTAATAGTGCAACACATTGTAAGCTGTCATGAATTCTTTTTCTGTGATGGTTGAATAATACTAAAATAATAATATTAATAATAATAATAATAATAATAATAATAAACATTAAGTGCAGGTAAGTCAAAGTCAATTGCAGTTACAACACCCTTACTGACATTTATACTGTTACACGCTGCATTTGTGCTGTAGTAAGGAATTCCGGTCCTGGTTTCTCCTGCAGCAGCTTTTCGGTGCTCCAAAAAGTGTCAAACAAAAAGTCCCCCACTACTTCCCCTAATTGTTACCCTAACCCTCCCCTCTCACTACCCTAACCCTCCTTCCTGGCAGCCTGACCCTAACCCTTTCTAACTTGCAGCCTGACCCTAACCCACCATCTCCCACAGCCTGACCCTAACCCACAGAAAGACTTTACTCACCTGTCCCCTTGGTCCGGAAAGCTGCGGCGGAGGTGCGGCGGAGTGATCTGTTCTTTCTGAAAGTGAAATTTCTAAAAGTGTAAGCTTCGTAAAAAGTGATAATCGAAAAGTAACTTTCGAATATCCCTTTTTCGGAAGCCACACTTTCTAACCGGAGATTACAACCGGTCTATCTCTACCCTGGTTTCTTGTCACTTTTCACTCGTGCCCAACCTCTTTGGTCTGCTGGTGACCACCGCCTCAACTTCAACCTGATAACTATACTCCCCTATCTAAGACTTCTCCCAGGCTGCCTCTCTGCACTGGAACAACCTACCACAACCTATCAGACAATCCCATCTCCTGATCTCCAATCCTTCAAACGCTCCTTCAAAACCCACTTTTTCAGGCTAACCTACCCTTCCTCCATCTAAGCTTACCTGCCCTCCCCATCTTCGTCCTTGCGTTTCTTGTTTGTTCACCCCCTCCCACTTAGCATGTTAGCTCTTATGAGCAGGGCCCTCCGGTCATCACCCCTCTACCTTGTCCTCATTAATTCCCACCTATCTTTCTACTGTCCATCTCTCTCCTTACTCATCTGCTCCTACACATATATCCTGCATCTTTATCTTCTATACATATTGTTCTGCTATTTTTGTACAGTATTTTATTTTCGCATTGTACTTGTATTGCATTTCTTAATTATTTGAACTTGAACCTGTTAATTGTATTGTATATGTAACTATTTGTACGGCACTGTGAATACCATATGGCACCTTATAAATGTTAATAATAATAATAATAATAATAATAATAATAAGTGGAGGCATACCCTGCATTCCCCTTGCACGTACAGCACTTCCACAAGAGTCTAACCTTAAGTCTTTGCATGTGGAAGGGAAACGTACGGTATGCTGCATCATATGTAAGAGCTTAGCCAAGCCCTTACTATATGTAGTAATATGTCCTCCATATCCCACCCACTATATGTATCAAGTACCCATGGTGAGTGTGCCCGCCCCACATGCACAGTACAAACCCGACAGCCAATATACGTACATTAGACCTGATTCACAGTTAACAGTAAAATTTCGAACTTACCTAAATATACGCACGTAAAAAATCCGTAATACCGATTCAGAGAAAATAAAGAACCTAGTTAACCACTCCCCCTGTGTTGGGAGTGCAAAGTAGGACGTAAGTCTTTCCTGCATATAATTATGTACGTGCTGACTTTATAAGCTGTGAATCCATAACTAAACGCACTGATTAGGCTCTGGAAAAGTTCAGAAGTGTTTATTTCTAAAAACTGCAAGTACTTAACATATGTAAAATAAATTAATTATTTAAAATACAACTAGAAATAAACATAATCATGACATACTTTACAAAAAACAGATACTGTATAAAGTTAGAAATACAAGGATCCACTACATATACAGACTTTCATAAAACATTTACAAAATAATCCTGTTAAAAATAAAAGCAAAACAAACACAGTTAGTTTTTTCAAAATAAACCTTCTCAAGCTATACACAAATAATGGCAACTTTATATGGTTAAAGTCTAGCGCAAATAAAAAAAAATCATCATAAGATTTAATAAACAAGCCTTTATTTGTTTAATTTATAAACACACATCCATTGATTATAAACACGCAACAGGTGTGGGCTAAACTAAGTAATAGAAGATGCATGGCTTTCACAGCAAACAATACGGTTCTGTAACTTACGAGTGATCGAGGGCTACCTTAACTTTTCCTGTGCGTATATTAGTTCCGCAAGGCACTCCATACTGTACATTAGTAGCCCATGTGCTGCTTATTTGCATTAGTAGTCTTGCCCCTCTAGCCACGCATGTGGGACTCGTTCCGTGCCTAAGTCCTAAGTCTGATGTCCGTGTATGTGAATTAATCACCCATGTTTTCCATGCGTATATTTGGGTTCTGGGCATGCACAGTTTAACTGATCAAATTATGCACGTAGATATTACACTTACTTAAGTGTTAATCAAGTCCATTGCATACCTAAGTCATCTGTCATTCTTAAGTCTGAACCCAACCCATTATTATTACATTCTATATACATAACATCCTGAATAAAATCACTATCTATTTGTAAAAGTTCAGTGTCACTTTTGTAAACTAAACAAACCATTGAATACACAAATTACCTTTTTTCTTACACTCTGTGTAAATCATAAATGGCCTTGTTATATATTTGTTTTGCATTAATACCAATATTTGTGTTTGCAATATAAATTCAGTGGATAATTAATGAAATGCCTATAAGACTATTATAGGTGATGGAAGGGGGTCCAACTAATTAATCTCTGGAATACGTATGTCTACACCTCTGACACCCATTTATTTAATCATATAGATTCTTGAACAAATTTCTTCCAGTCTCTCAGATCTCATATGGGCCAAGGTCAGGACTGATCATTAAGAATACTTATCCTGCTTTGCACAAATACCTGGGAGGTTCCCAAATTTCAGAGCCAACAAATCTTGGCAACTATGTCATGCATGAATATTATTAATGTGTCAAACCATTTATAAACACACCATTTCCCAGTCAGTCATCACACTCATAGACTAGGGGCTAGATTTACTAAGCTGCGGGAAAGGAAAAGTTGCCCATAGCCTCCAATCAGATTCTAGCTCTCACTTAGCTATTACATACTAGAAAATGTCAGCTAGAATCCACTTGTCCTTTTCCGCAGCTTAGTAAATCTAGCCCCAGGACTTTATCTGGGAAAAGTCATAGGGCCAGATTTAGTAAACTGCGGGAAAGGTAGAGTGGAGATGCTGCCTATAACAACCAATCAGATTCTAGCATTTTCTAGTATGTAATAGGAACGTGAGAGGCAGAATCTGATTGGTTGCTATGGGGAATATCTCTACTTTGCCTTTCATGCAGCTTAGTATATCTGGCCCCAAGTCTATAGAGAAGAAGGACTTATAGTGAGAGTCTTTATATTCACACACAGGAACATGCTTATATACCTTTTACTATAATTTGAAAAAAACTGAACAAAAAGTGTAAAGTGTAAGGATTTTGATTGCCATAGACTATTACATTCTTGAAATGAACCAATTTTTACATTTATGTTCAGCAGCAAATTAATCATCACAAACACCCAAACCCAACAGTACACTGACAAACCAAACAATGCAACTCTGCAGGCAAAGTGGAAATTACAGTTTGAAGTCCAGAGGTGTGTGCTCTGGGATGTAAAGTGGTCAGACTATTGATTAGTCAAATACTGATAATAAAAAACAATTATAAAGCATTTAGAATAATTTTAAATGTTTATTCTAAATGAATAACTTCCCTTATATTGGCAATAGCACTGTAACTGTAACTTTCCTAGTTATTTATTTATTTATTTATTATTACATATTTAACAATCAGTATAAACAAGACTGAGTAGTAACAAATAGACTGGGTGGGTAAGAGGGCTCTAAGCACAGGCTTACACTCTATAAGACAGTGGGTTTGATACATAAGAGCAACTGTTTTATAATCACACAATGGACCAGCCAGGTTGTATGGTAAAAGTGCTCAGTGCTGTATCATCCAATCACACAGCAGAGATGAGGGAATTTTAGAATAGAAAGAGAGAGAGTGCAGGTTTGTATCAATAATGTAATAGAGGGGCAAAGTGGAAAGAAAGTGGTTGTTAATATGGTAAATAAAGCTTAAGAAGATTTAAGTATTTGATAAGCTTATCTGAAGAGGTGAGTTTTAAGGGAGTGCTTGAAAGTTTGGAGAGTAGATTCTAGACTTAATGGGCAAGAAGGGTTATTCCAGAGAGTTGGTGCAGCCAAGGAGAAGTCCTGTAACCGGGAATTAAAGCATTTATAAAGTGTAAAAGAGAGTTGTAAATCTTGTGAAGATCTGAGAGAACGAACTGGGATATATCTTGAGACAATTGATGATATGCATTGTCAATTTCCACCAAGAAATGGCTGTTTTACAAATACAGGCAGCTTTTAGCTAATTTTCTGCTGTCTCTATCAGTATACTTACCCATTCCTTTTGAGAAGGGTTAGGGTAAGGATAAGGATTAGGAAAGGGTTGGGGTAAATTTATACCATCTTTGGTGTTGCGGATTTTGTATTTGATACTGTAGTAAATAGGCAACTAATGCTTTATTAGTTGCCAAGGAAAGAGGTCTAGAGAGAAAAGAGCAATGGACCCAAGACTGAGCCTTGTGGTACTCCATCACATAATGGAAGGGCAGGAGAGGTAGATCCAGAAAAGTGAACACTGAAAGAACGATTAGAGAGGTTGAATGTAAACCAGGAAAGGGCTGTGTCGTGAATACCTAGGGACTGTAAAATTTGTATAAGAAGAGAGTGGTCAACAGTTTCAAAAACAGCAGAAAGATCCAGGAGCAGTTAGTGATCTTTAGATCTAGCAGTGATTAAAACATTGACCACATCGGTCAGTGTCGTTTCAGTTGAATGTTGAGAACAAAAGCCTGACTGAATAGTATCTAGAACACTGTGTAAGACGAGGAAGTGAGTGAGGCGAGTGTAGGCAAGCCTTTTAAGCGGCTTTGAGGGGAATGGGAGCTAGGAATTGGGATGATAATTTGAGGGAGAGTTTTTTCAGTATTGGGGTAATCAGTGCATGCTTGAATAAAGAGGGGAAGATACCAGTGTTGAGAGAGAGATACAGATTGTAGTTAGGGTTGGAATAAGCATAGAAGATAGACATTGACTGACTTGTGAGGGTACTGGATCAAGAGGGCAGGTAGTAGAGTAGGAAGAGAAGAAAAGAGCAGATACTTCCTCTTTGAGAAGATATTCAATACAAATACTTTATTATTTTTTTTTTTTGTAACTAATAAGTATAGGCTTAACTGAAGATACATTGGACAAGACTGGTAGTCCTTCTGTTTATTTTGTAAACACCATTGTATATTATTAAAATACCTTGCATGCCTCAAGTAAAGGAATGTTAACACTTTCAGGACATGCAGGTATATTTCGTTGTTTACAGTATTTGGTGATGAGGCATACTGTATGACAAGTATAGTGATGAGGTGTTTATTAATCATTCTGTAATACTACGCAAATTGCAATTCAAATCTAGACCAGTTGGTATATACTGCAAACAGCTACCTTTTTATGTAGCAATAGCATTAACATCAAAGTCTAAAAAATGCTTACTCTAATTATTAACAATTATGTTGAAAAATTTGTATAACCAATAGTGACCAAATAATAGTTTTCCCTCATACAATTTTTCAATATAACATTAAGTATCATATTAAGGTGAAGTGAAAAATGAGGATAAAGTTGGCTTCTTATTTGGCCAGCTTCTTATTCAGACTCTAGCGTCTTATTCACTTCTTATTCAGGTTTCAACTTCTTATTCATAATGTGTTATTTTAAAACAATCAAATCTAGTTGGAAAAATGTGAACATTGTAGAAACCAAAAACATTATCTCTTACACACATATCAATTTTATTTTGATTTGCCCAGCATGATTTTGGGCATAACATATGGCAACAAATTGGGCATACATATTTGACCATTTTGAATAAGTAGTTGTAGTTTTGCAAGAGTTTAATGGCCTTGGGAAACAAATTTGACACTTAGAATCAATAAAGGGTGGTCCATTACATGTAAATCACATACATTTTGCAATGCCCAACAAGGTTTTGGGCATGAAATCGGGTGGCAAAGTGGGCACAAACACTATATTTGACCATTTTGAATAAGTGTAGTTTTACAAGGGTTAAATGGCATTTGGCAACAAATTTGACACTTGGAATTAACAGAAGGAGGTTATTTATATGTGAACCACATGTATTCTGCATTTCCCAATAAGGTTTTGGACATGAAATCGGGTGGCAAAATGGGCACAGACACTATATTTTGCTAGTAGACTGCTCACTAGAGTACGGAGTCTAACCAGAGCCTGGTGTTCACTGGAGCCCCTGATGGTGGGGACAGTCTGGGCTGCAGGCAACTGGCAGGTCGCGGCCCCGGCAGACAACTCCTATGCGTGCGGGTAAGAACACAGAAACGGACAAGAGAGTGAGACCCCAGTGAAAGTACATCCGATGACAAACAAACAGTGAGAAATAAACTGGGACTCACAAACACACTAGAACACAAACTAGCAACCAGAGGCAGGGAGCAAGGCTAGGAAGGGAGACAAAGGGAAACACAAGGGTTAACCAGGATAAGGGCACTCAAAAATAAATAAAAAAAGGCACAAGGCAGAAGCACAAGGCAAGAGGAGAGAAAGAAAGCACGGAAAGCAAGAAGCTATATCCGGCAGCTAAGTGAAGCAGTTGCCTGGCTTTAAAGAAGGGCTACCCAATCAGCAGGCAGCATGATCGTGCCCCCAGGGCGAATTGGTGCTTGTCCCAGCTGCTAAGGAACAGCTGGGAGACACTGCAGGGAGTGACGGCGCATGGTCAGGTGGGAGAGGTAAGTTTATTACACACTGCCTGAGGCAAGCAAAAGCGTATAACATATTTGACCATTTTAATAAGTAGCTTTAGTTTTGCACCAGTTAAATGGCCTTGGGCAACAAATTTGACACTTGGATATAACAGAGGGTGGTCATTTATATGTGACCCACATGCATTTTTGCATTGCCCAACACCATTTAACCCTTGCAAAACTACAGCTACTTATTTAAAATACAGCAACTTATTTAAAATGGTCAAATTTGGTGTCTGTGCCCACTTTGTCACTCGATGTCATACCCAATGGGCAATGCAAAATGTATGTGATTCACATGTAATTGACCACCCTCTGTTGATTCCAAGGGCCTCATTCATTAAAGACGATTTCTCCTAAATCGCCTCAAATCGCGTGATTTGGAGCTTAAAAATCACCAAACTGTATTCATTAAGCTCCAAATCACACGATTTGAGTGTGATTTTGAATCGCCAGTGTTTACATCGCAATCCTGATTTTTTCTAATGTTAAACATATGTCAATTGCTATTCATTAAGGACGATTTCACCGAATCGCGGTGAAATCCACTTTAATAACCTTTAAATCACAAAAAATAAATTCACAGCCAGAGAGGTGCGATTCTATTTTTTTTGCCGTTCGGGACCTACAAAAACACATGTCCGTATAACAGAGTGTGTGCAATGTATCATGTGTAAAAATTATAAAAAAAATATTTGTACACTCACTATTTGATGTCCGCATCTTGGGAAACCCTCAATTCTTCTTATTCCGATGTCTTCTGGTCTTTTCTTCATCCTTGGATCGTCTTCTCCTGTTGCCACGATGCAGAAGAGCTTCTGAACTCCATCGCGGCTTCTTCTTATGACGATCAGGTCACTAGGGGGCACTGTTTTTCGATCAGGTCGCTAGGGGGCAGTGTGTTTATAGTAGAGATGACGTCAGAAACAGTAGAGGACGTCATCTCTACTATAAAAACAGTGCCCCCTAGTGACCAGATCGTCATAAGGAGCAACCCCGATGGAGTTCAGAAGTGTTCCTGCGTCATGGCAACAGGAGAAGATGATCCAAAGAAGATGAAAAGACCAGAAGACATCCTAATAAGAAGAATTGAAGGCTTCCCAAGATGCTGACATCAAACAGTGAGTATACAAATATTTTTTATTTATTTTTACACACGATACAATGCACCCATTTCACTTTAATTAGGATAGATGACCACCGAAGGTAAGTCCACTCATGTAGGGAACATTATTAGTTAGGAAATATTTTTTTTTTTAATGCATACTTTATTTTAGCAATGTAGGGGTTAATGTATGTGTTGTGGGTTTTTTTTCAACTTTTTTTTACACAGTACACGCAGCGCTGCATGGTTACAAGTCTAACCATGTTGTGCTGATAGAATTACAAGGATCAGCTTTGCTAATCCTTGTAGATCCATCAGTACAGCATGGCTAAGGCTTTCAGCCATGCAGCACTTTTTTTCTATATCACGCGATTTGCCGCGATTTGTTAAAGGGCTAATCGCAGTGGTTTTCTAATGAAAATCACCACAATTTAGCCCTTTAAAAATCGCAGACCATCGCCTGAGATTCAAAAAATCGCGTTAAAAACCCGTTTTAATGAATTTCTAAAAAATTTAAAAAAATTGCGGCAATAATGAATTAATAATAATAATTAATGAATGAGGCCCCAAGTGTCAAATTTGTTGCCCAAGGCCATTTAACACTTGCAAAACTACAGCTGCTTACTCAAAATGGTCAAATATAGTGCTGTGCCCACTTTGCCACCCTATGTTATGCACAAAATCTTGCTGGGCAAATCAAAATGAAATTGAAATATGTGTAATATAAAATGTTTTTGGTTTCTACTAATTAGATTTGATTGTTTTAAAATAACACATTATGAATAAGAGGAGTCTGATCAAAACGTGAATAAGAAGCGAATAAGAAGCTGGCCGAA
>WWET01009753.1:6149-16970 GCA_011038615.1 Limnodynastes dumerilii
CTCCTGTGCGAGCGTATGGCCCCTTCCTTACGCCGGCTGCAGTTAGGGTAGCCTTCAGCCGGCATAAGGAAGGGGCCATACGCCCGCACAGGGGGAGTGCCAGGGGGAGTCAGCGATGTAATGCTGAGCGTTAACACGCTCAGCGCTACATCGTAGCTCTGGATCAGGCCCTAAGATCCAACACCAAAACTTCTTCACTCTTATGCTGCTATTGTTGAAATTGTCATGACTAGAGGCCAGCCAAATGTTCCCCCTCCCCAAGTTGCAATAGAGATAACTGTTACTCATAAGAAACTCCAGGAAAAATTAGTTATCCAATCTCAGATGGCCTTTAAAAGAAAACGGCAAAATTTTACTCATCTGCCAATTGGGCAGGTAGACTGCTAACTCATAAATTTAGAGGTCACCAAGCTACTAACCGAGTTAATCATTTGATGTCCGCTATAGACGGAAAAATTCTTAATCATATAGTGAATTATTTTGAGGATTATTACTTCCTTCCTTATAATTTACAGAGTGATGCAGACCTATTTCAACCTACTCCAGAGTCCATTGAGATGTTCCTGAAAGATATTTATCTCCCCTGTCTGAGTGGGGAAGACCTGCTAAGTATGAATATCCCTTGGTCTGAAACGGAGGTGAAATCTGACATTAAATCATTTCCTAAAGGGAAAGCTCCGGGGCCAGATGGTTTTATTTCTACCTTCTATTAAGAATTCTCTGACCAAGTAGCGTCTCTCCTGACTACCTTGTTTAATACTGTCCTCCATGGAGGATCGTTTCCAGCAGATATGCTAGCTGCTCAGGTTATCACAGTACCAAAGCCAGGGAAAGATCCAGCAATTACCCAAAACTATAGCCCTATTGCTCTTTTAGCCAACATAATCACCCCTTTTTTTGACTGCATTAATACATCCTGATCAAGATGTAAACATCCTGATTCATCTTGAATCGTCAGGCCTCGGATGCTATTAGATGTGTGTTTGACATTGAATTGAATAATAGGGGCATTCAAGGGATCCTTCTCTCGCTCAATGCAGAGAAGGCTGTCGATCGACTACATTGGGGTTATATGCAACAAGTCCTCCTTAAATTTAGCTTTACAGGTTCAATTCTACATTTTATATTCAATTTTAGCATTGTATACGGTTCCTAGTTCCTGTGTATTTACTAGCGTTTTTCTATCTGACTAGTTTCCCATTCAAAATGGCACTCATTAAGGCTGTCCCAATATCACCATTAATCTTTGCTATAGCAATGGAGCCTTTGGCTGAAACGATTCAGTCTTCCCCTCATTTCCCTGACTTTTGGTTTGGTTCAACTGTAATAAAATATGTCTTTTTACTAATGATGATCTGTTATTTGTGTCTGATCCCATTTCCTCCCTACCAGTCTTACAATCTATATTAACCTCCTTTTCCCAGGCCTCTCATTATAAACAGAATGCCTCTAAAACAGAAGCCTTACCCAATAATATGCCCCCTGCGTTAGTTAAAAGCCTCCAAGCATCTTCTCCATATATGTGGAAGAAGGATTCACTCTCTTACCTTGGGATTTCTTTCCCCTCACATATCTCAAAGGTTTTTGACAGTAACTATGCTCCATTATTTGACCAGCTCTCTCGACTGACTGGAGGCTCGAACCAGCACGAGGTCTCATGGTTGGAACATATAGCTGCCTTGACTGTTTTACCTAAAATTCTCTATTTGTTTAGGACAATCCCCTATTCCCCCCCCTCTAATTATCTTAATAAACTGTGTACCCTTATGACCTTCTATGTTTGGCATAAACACCCCCCGAGAATAGCCAGATCTCAACTTTACTTGCCTCATAGGATGGGGGGAGTTCTCCTGCCCGACTTAGTTAGGTACCAGCAAGCTTGTGCGTTGGCTCAGATTCGAGACTGGACCCTCCCTTCAGGCTCTAAAGTATGGGTTGATCTGAAACATAGCACCAATACTTATTTCCCACTATCTGATTTTCTATGGCCGCCTCAGTCATTAAGACCTTTGGGATCTCCCTCTCTCTTAAGTGTGTCACATAGCCTTAAGATTTGGGACAAATGTGTTGTGGCTAACCGGCTATTTTCACTCCCATCTTAAAACCTTTCCTTAAACTCACTATCCAAGTTAATTCCTGACTCTAGTTTTAAGATATGGACTACCCATGGAATCACAGTACTTGATTGTATGGCATCCTCCCCTTCTCTCAGATTCAGAACAAACTTGGCCTTTCCACGGTGGAACACTATAGATATTTACAACTCTCCCATTGGTGGGATTTAATCAACTGCATAGGTAGCCCAATCACATTAACCCCTGAACCAGTGCTTACTAAATTAACTGAGCCTGCAGGTAAGAAAGGTCATTTTAGTATAGAATTTTAGCACTAGACAATGCCCTCCCCCCCCCCCCCCAACCACACACCCACACCGCTACAAGGNCCCCAACTACAGTCCCACCTAGCTTGGGAGTGAGAATGCAAAATGACGTTCTCAGAACATATCTTTACATTCACCTTTAGCCAATCGAAATGCATTGACTACTCAGAAAGACAACTTAAATTACTACACCGCCTGTATCTTACCCACGTATTCTGTGGTTGTAATCAAACCATTTTGGAAGGAGATAGCAGCTTTAATAAAATAGGTTTGTAGAATTGACTTTCCTCTCTCGACTCAATTCTTCCTACTCCATCAATATCCCTCAGATAGTACTTCCGATTGTAGCTACTTATGTCATAGGTCACATCCTTTTAGTAGCCAAAACCCTGATTGGGCAACTTTGGAAGTCCCAAACTATTCCTTCTATCCCTAAGGTCATTGCAAAGGTCTCCTTCTGTCATGAAATGGAAGCGCTAGATGTCCCATATTTGTCCAAACCTACCTCTCCATTGATGCTTTAGTTTAAATGGGCAGAATTAATCGCTAACAACTCTCACCATGAGTCGGTGTGTCCCCCTATTCGGTGGAAGACCCCTGACAGTTCAAGTTCTGAAAGTTTAAGCATGTTCTGATGTTTAAGGTTGGATGCTCTCTGATGAAACATCTCCCTTACTAGTACTCAGGAAGTTTCCCCCCCTCCTTCCCTATGTTCTCTTTCCCCTTCCATGCCCTTCTTGGTTATCTTTTCTCATACCCTCCTACTGTGGGTATTTGAGTTGGCCCATAGGTCACTCATGCTATCTACAGGTAAAACTCAAAAAATTAGAATATCGTTCAAAAGTTCATTTATTTCAGTAATTCAAGGTGAAACTAATATATTATATAGACTCATTACATGCAAAGTGAAATATTTAAAGCCTTTATTTTTTTTAATTTTGATGATTATTGGCTTACAACTGATGAGAACCCCAAAAGCGAAATTTCTCAAAATTAGAATATCACATGAAGCAAAAAAAAAAAAAAGGTTTTTAAATACAGAAATACAAAAATGTCAGCCCTCTGAAAAGTATAATCATGCATATGTGCTCAGTACTTGGTTTGGGCCCCTTTTGCACAAATTACTGCCTCAATGCGGCGTGGCATGGATGCTATCAGCCTGTGGCACTGCTGAGGTGTTATGGAAAGTTCACACTGGACTTTAAGCATCTTGGATTGTGTGCCTCTCCATTCTTCCACCAGACTCTGGGACCATGGTTTCCTCTCTTTAGCCCTCTTTAGCCCTGGTAAGATCCAGCTTCAGTCCACTCCTTGTGCAGCTCCCCCACTTTTTTGAATGGCCTTTTCCTGATAATCCTCTCCAGGCTGTGGTCATCCCTACTGCTTGTGCACCTTTTTCTTCCACACTTTGCCCTTCCACATATCTTTCTTTTATCGTGCTTTGATACAGCACTTTGAGAACATCCAACTTTTTTTGCAATTTCCTTTTGAGGCTTTTCCTCCTTGTGGAGGGTGTCAATGATGGTTTGATGTCAGGTCAGCAGTCTTCCCCATGATTGTGAATTCTACTGATCCAGACTGAGAGACCACTTAAAGGCTCAGGAACCCTTTGCAGATGTTTTTGAAAAATTTGCTGATTAGAGTGTGACACTTTGAGCCTACAATATTGAACCTTGTCACATTGGGGTAGATCCAGAACTACGTTTGCCGTACGTTTACTTGCGTAGCGTATTTTCGTGTATTTTCTATACACTCCCCTAGGCACACCCCTTGAATGTACGTATTTTGTCACGCTTTTTAAACCCTACCTTAACTTTTGCCAACGTAACTGCAGTGATCCGCACACGTACGTATGGGCAACACATATTTACGCAGCTAAGCATGCCCATACTGTACACTTTAAATACAAACCCCGCCTACTTAACGTATTTCAGACGTATTTTGGACTCACGTAAAATTGGCATGCTTACACGTAAGTATTTACGTGACACATATGTGAATGGCCCATACTTTTTACGTTACAGAGTGTATTTTCTATGGTGCGCATGCGCAGTACTTACCAAAAGGCGATTTTACGTCTCCGCCACGCGTAAATTCACTCACAAGCGTTGTTCTGGATCTGGCCCATTATTCTAATTTTGTGAGATTTTGATTTTGGGGTTTTTATAAGCTGTAAGCCATAATCATCAAAATTAATACAAATAAAGGCTTTAAATATCTCACTTTGCATGTAATGAGTCTATATAATATATTAGTTTCACCTTTTAAGTTTAATTACTGAAATACATGAACTTTTGAACGATATTCTAATTTTTGGAGTTTCACCTGTATATTATACTACTCTTGCTCATATATCTATTCCTTCACTATATATGGTTCCATCGGCTAAGATCTCTGTATAATGTGGAATGTACCTTGATTTTCCCCTCCTTTTTATGTTTTGTACCCCTCTTACTTTGTGAAAATTCAATAAAAATGTAATGGAAAAAAAAACAAAAAAACATTGCACTGTTCACTTTTGTAATAAGGTGTGAAAGTATTATATATTGACAGCAATATTTTGGTCTCTAATATGTTCAAGGAAAAATCAATACAACAATGCTGTAAACATATTAAGTTAACATTAAGTAAACATGCTCAAACAGTGTAGTCAGATGTTTCTTAGAAAGTAGGAAAATAGCAATTTTTTAGCATTAATCTAAATAAAGACACAGATAAGGTTTACAAACATAGAATTTGACAGAAGCTGAGAACCAATAGGCCCATCTAGTGTGTCTGTATAATAGGAAAAACATCTTTATTGAAATAAAAAAAATTCCATATTTTGCCTTTTTCCTTATTTCCCGCATGGATCCAGAGTTCTAATTTTTGTGACACACTAGTTTCTTAGAAGTGTCCTGTCACTGTTGCATTCTCCGGTTAGAAAGTCTCTTTTGAGAAATAGGGACAGGCAAAAGTTCCTTTTTGGATGTCCCTATTTCGAATAATTACCAATTTCTACTTTTTTTTCAGAATGGGTAAGTATGCCGTTCGGCATACTTCACCCATTCACCTTCGGAAATATTGCCGCCGACAATATCCCTCCGCCGCCTCTATCTACGGTGAGTAACTTCTATGTGCGGGGTAGGGAGGGATAGGGTCAGGCTGTAGGGGAGGGAGGGTTAGGGTCAGGCAGCAGGGGAGGGAGAGTTAGGGTCAGGCTGTGGGAGATGGAGGGTTAGGATCAGGCTGCAGGGGAGGGAGGGTTAGGGTCAGGCTGCGGGAGATGGTGGGTTAGGGTCAGGCTGCAAGTAAGGGAGGGTTAGGGTTAGGGTAGTGAGAGGGGAAGGTTAGGGTTAGAATTAGGGAAAGGAGTGGGGGACTTTTTTTTCATTACTTTTCGGAGCACCGAAAGCTGGATCGATTGCTATGCCTCCTCGAAATAGGGCCATTCTAAGTAGGGACCCACACCCGCCCTGTCACTATGAAAAAGAAATTAAAGAATGACTATATTAAAAATACTAGATTTTTCCACAATTCTGACTTCATATAAAATGTTCCAACATTAATCCCAGAGTTATATTTTAAAGCAGCGTTTATTGTACTAGAATAAATGTTATTTGCAAAAATTAATATTCAGTTATTCAGTCATTTTTAATCTGGCTTTTACGCTCTTCAATAAATATGCAACATTACTGGACTAGATTCAAACTTATAAAAAGGGGTTTAAAAATCAAGAGCAAATATAGACAGAAAGCGCTATAAATTATCTGCATCTAAAGTATCCACCCTTCTTCCTAATGTAAGGAATGGTGTTACTCCATATATCCATGTATAACAAAAAGAGGAAAAAATTGAATAAGTAAAAAATATAAACTTCACTGAAAACTAATATAAATATATAAACAAATAATTCTATAAATTCAAAAAAGGAATATTTACCTAATAAAAGCAGTACCACAAACTTATAACACATAATGGGCCTGATCCAGAACAACGCTTTGAAGCGAATTTACGCGTGGCTGAGACGTAAAATCGCAGTTTAGAACTGTTTAGAAAATACGCACATTAACGTAGCGTAATAGTGAACGTATGGGCCATTCACGTATGTGTCACGTAAATACTTAAGTGTGGGCGTGCCAATTTTACGTTACTCCAAAATACGTGTGAAATACGCGAAGTAGGCGGGGGGTGGTATTTAAAGTGTACAATATGGGCGTGCTTAGCTGCGTAAATTCGTCTAGCCCATACGTACGTGTGCGTATGAATGCGGTTCAGTTGGAAAAAGTTACGGTAGGGTTTGGAAAGCGTATCTTGACAAAATACGTCCGTGCAAGGGGTGTGTCGAGGGGAGTGTAACGAATTTACGCGTACGAAAATACTCTCCACGAATAAACGTACGGCACACGTAGTTCTGGATCTACCCCAATGTTCCCTCAACAGGAGTAATTATTGCAACGAAGGCTAATGTAAGCATTTATGATTTTGGCTAACACAACAAAGACTAACATCAGCCTTCGTTGTGTTAGCCAAAATTCTAAATCCAAAATTCAGAACGCAAAAGTGCAGGGCATTCTCCATAAATGTTAGGCATAGAATTGATTTCCATGGCCAGGGCAGTACCTTGCCTATTCCACACAAATCACCGTTCATGTGGAATTCTGAATTGTACAAGCCCTTACTGTACAATTTAAATACCAATGCCCACCCACCATTTGTATCTCCTACATATGGTGAGTGGGTCAGGCCCTTTTCCATTGAGTGAATATTGATACTGCTCATGCGCTGGGCCAGTGCTAGGGTGTTCGGTGCTCCCCTGCATATTTAAATTTATGCCCTTGTTTAACAATTTAACACCAGTGACCATCCCTGGGGAGCACCAGACCACCGCGTGTGCAGGTAGAGGAGGGCTCAGACCGGGCTCTGGGAGGTTAGGTGGGGTTTTTCCTAGGAGGCTGCCCTGATTTTGTGCCTATAATAGGCAATTTAAGCAAGATAGCTGAAGAGCTCTCAGAGAGCGTCTGCTCTCTCCAGCGCCCAAACCACACCCCCCGTCACTGTGCTTAGAATCGCTGTACCCAGGATACGAATGGATATTCCATTCAAGTATATGATGGCAGCTGTTGGGGAGAGAACCAAAGCTGTGGAAACCAGAAGCATTGACAATTATTATTGCTTTAAATATAGCACCGCAAATTGTCCAAAGTGCTTTACAAAGAACATTATTTATTCACATCAGTTCCTGTCCCTATTGGAGCGACATACTAAGGTCCCTAACACATACATACACACAGTAGGGTTAATTTAGTCAGCAGCCAATTAACATACATTGGCATGTGTAGGAAACTGGAGCACCTGGGGGAAACCCATGCAGACACGTGGAGAACATACAAACTCCACACAGATTAGTCCTAGTCTAGGAATTAAACTTATGACATCAGCAGTGGCGTAACTAGTGTGGGATATGTGTGGCACATGCCCTATGCGCCAATGGATACCAAGCTGAAGGGGCTCCATCGGTGTCATCAGGGCACAAAACCCCCATATTCACTTGCGCACAATATAATCTTCTCTGTAGCTTCCCCTGCAGAACAAGTCCTGACTCAGAGGCAGGCTGGGCCATTGAGGGCAGGGTGGCATATGACCACCACATAGCTCCCTTTGCGGCTGGCCAACCAGAATGGGGACTTAAGTCCCCACCAGGTCCACAGCCGCTCCATAAGCAGTGGAACCAGGGTGCTGTGCATTTTAAGCAATGCCCTGGTTCCTAGGCAACCGCTCGCTGGGCGTGATGACGTCACAGATGTCCGGCCCAGCACAAGAAGAGCAGACAGCAAGAAAGAAGAGGAGCAGAGACAGAAAAGACATGGAGGAACTGAGGAAGGAAGACTGAAGACAAGAGAGAAAGTAATCAAAAGGTAAGAAAGAACAGAAAGGCCAATGTGAGTTATGGTATGGTGGGCACTGTGTGTTTGTGATAGTATAGTGGGCACTGTGTGTGAGTGATGGTATGGTGGGCACTGTGTGTGAGTGATGGTATGATGAGCACTGTGAGTGTGTGTGATGGTATGGTGGGCACTGTGCATGAGTGATGGTATGGTGGGCACTGTGCGTGAGTGATGGTATGGTGGGAACTGTGCGTGAGTGATGGTATGTGGGCATTGTGTGTGAGTGATGGTATGGTGGGCACTGTGTGGTATGGTGGGCACTGTGTGTGAGTGATGGTATGTGGGCATTGTGTCTGAGTGATGGTATGGTGGGCCCTGTGTGTGAGTGATAGCATGGTGGGCAATGTGAGTGATGGTATGGTGGGCACTGTGTGTGTGAGTGATGGCACAGCGTATCGGTGTGCACTCTGCCGACACTCCCCCTGTGCGGGCGTATTTTCCCTTGCTTACGCCGGCTGAAGCCTACCCTAACTTCAGCCGGTCTAAGCACTGGAAAATACACTCGCACAGGAGCATTAGTAAGCTAAGCCCTCCCTCATTAAACTAACTCCCCCCGCCCACCTTCACTAACCTTAACGTAGTGACGCTGAGGGACGGCCCCTCCAAGCGTCACTACGCTGGGCGTCCCCGTAGCTACGCCGGGCAGCATCTGCACGGCACATGCGCAGATCGGCTTTACAGCCAATCTTACGCTTACACCCGCCGTAGCTAGTACGGCGGGCGTAGTTCTGGATCAGGCCCTTTGTGTGAATGATAGTATGGTGGGCACTGTATGTGAGTGATGGTGTGGTGGCACTGTGTGTGACCCTACCTTAACTTTTGGCAACGTAACCGCAGTGATCCGCACACGTACGTATAGGCAACACGTATTTACGCAGCTAAGCACGCCCATACTGTACACTTTAAATACAAACCCCCGCCTACTTAACGTATTTCAGACGTATTTTGGAATAACGTAAAATTGGCACGCCCACACGTAAGTATTTACGTGACACATACGTGAATGGCCCATACGTTCACAATTACGCTATGTTACTGAGCGTATTTTCTATGCTGCGCATGCGCAGTACTTACCAAAAGGCGATTTTACATCTCCGCCACGCGTAAATTCGCTCACAAGCTTTGTTCTGGATCTGGCCCAGTGTCAGTAAAAATCAGTTTAAGCCCGCAGCCTGTCGCACTAAACACATTACAGCGTCCAGCATACATGAGCAGAGGGGGCGGAGCTTCCTACTGGCACTGCAGGAAGAGGATCACAGAGCTGAAGGAAGTGCAGGAGGCTGAAGCAGGTAAGGTAAAAGAGGTAGAACTGGAGTGTGCATTGTGTGGAGAGGGAGATGCCAGAAGGGGGGAAAATGTGTAATATGTCATGTGGAAGGGGATATAAAAGAAGGGCAGGGGTGATAATGGGCCTGATCCGGAACAATGCTTCAAAGCGAATTTACGCGTGGCGGAGACGTAAAATCGCTGTTTAGAACGCACTGCGCATGCGCACCATAGACGTAGCGTAATTGTGAACGTATGGGCCATTCACGTATGTGTCACGTAAATACTTACGTGTGGGCGTGCCAATTTTACGTTATTCCAAAATACGTCTGAAATACGTTAAGTAGGCGGGGGTTTGTATTTAAAGTGTACAGTATGGGCGTGCTTAGCTGCGTAAATACGTGTTGCCTATACGTACGTGTGCGGATCACTGCGGTTACGTTGCCAAAAGTTAAGGTAGGGTCACACACAGTGCCACCACACCATCACTCACATACAGTGCCCACCATACTATCATTCACACAAAGGGCCTGATCCAGAACTACGCCCGCCGTACTAGCTACGGCGGGTGTAAGCGTAAGATTGGCTGTAAAGCCGATCTGCGCATGTGCCGTGCAGATGCTGCCCGGCGTAGCTACGGGGACGCCCAGCGTAGTGACGCTTGGAGGGGCCGTCCCTCAGCGTCACTACGTTAAGGTTAGTGAAGGTGGGCGGGGGGAGTTAGTTTAATGAGGGAGGGCTTAGCTTACTAATGCTCCTGTGCGAGTGTATTTTCCAGTGCTTAGACCGGCTGAAGTTAGGGTAGGCTTCAGCCGGCGTAAGCAAGGGAAAATACGCCCGCACAGGGGGAGTGTCGGCAGAGTGCACACCGATACGCTGTGCCATCACTCACACACACAGTGCCCACCATACCATCACTCACACTGCCCACCATGCTATCACTCACACACAGTGCCCATCATACTACCACTTGCACACACTGCCCATCCTGCCACCACTTACACACAGTGCCCACTGTACTATCACTCACACACACACTGCCCACCCTGCCACCACTTACACACAGAGCCCACTATACTATCACTCACTCTCACTGCCCACCATACCATCACTCACACACAGTGCCCACTATACCATCACTCACTCACACACAGTGCCCACCATACCACCACTTACACACACTGCCCACCATACTATCACTCACACACACTGCCCACCATACCATCACTCATACACAGCTCCCACCAC
>WWET01009756.1:0-13678 GCA_011038615.1 Limnodynastes dumerilii
AGTGCGGCGTCTGCCGCGGTTTGTGATAGCTCCGTCCCGTTATCCCAGGCAACAGGCATCCACTACGCCTGAGGCACCCAAAAAAGCACTAAAACCCCTAAATAAGATCGGGAGCCTGGGGAGCCTGCTCCCACCTGACTTGGGGGTTACTGGGAAGCGGGACACCACTTCAACCCTGGAGTCGGGCCTAGGACTAGGCCGGGAGCGTGGGAAGACGGGCTGCGTGCCGAAGTGGGGGACCACGACTGCTTAACGGCTCATTCTCAGTGACGCGGGGACCTCCTAGAAGACATCGGCGGTGCTTACGGCTGGTCCGGAGCGCTGTAAAGAAAGGGAGCCCCCGGGAGGCCACCACGAGGCGCTGACCACCATCTTGGAGTGCGGGCCGCCACCTTGGAGCGCGGGACGAGACTGAGTGTGCGGACAGGATCAGAGCTCGGCCGGACACCGTGACGGGGAGCTGTCTGCTGATCCTTCTGGGTCGCAGCCAAAGGGGACAGACTGAGGTGGGCCATGCGTTTGTCGGCAGACCTGCAAGGGATTTGTGAGCAGGGGAACATGAAGTGGCCCGGTCACTAGAGGTTCTGGTGCAGCCTGGTGGGGGCTGTAAGAGAAACGGGAGTTGATACACTGGACATCACTTTTTTTACCTCTCTTTGGTCGCGACGGCTCCGGGTGTACTTTGCCCACGGTCACACTTCTGGGGAGAACTGAAAACTCTCAGATCATACCTGGCTTACTTGTCGATTACCACTTCTTGTGACCCGGTGGAACAGGCCTAGAGGCCATTATTGTGCGACACATTCCCTAAGGAGCTGACTATAGGACTCTCTGTCCTAATCCTACACCTCACGACAAGGCATGCTCCCTGTGGATGACACCTGCCTTAGCCGGGAGACACACCACCAAAGACCGTCCAGTACAATTAATGCACAATAGCCCCTGGTGTTAGGCAGTAGAGGAGTGGAGATCCCAGGAACTATATCTAACTACTGTCATTGTGTATTGGGACGCAAATTGAGTGGAGTAGCTGTAACCCGTTGGATACCTCATATAGTGCCTCAAGTCAGTTGGAGGGCGGCGGATTGGTGGGGTTATTCGGCCCTGGTGGTCCTTTGTTATTTCAATAGCCTCAGGCCTGCCTGGACCGAGTTTCCCTTGCCCAACAGGGTATCTAGAGTACATTTGTTCAATACTAAGGGAAATAGGACCCCATTTGCTAGATATCTGCTTCACAACTGTAAAATTGTTGTATATCTATATTGCCAAACTCCTGGCATAGTGACAAATAACAAAATTCTACTTATATCCTAGCTTTTGAATTAGAATGTAGGAAATATACTTCCAATGTGGGGTGAATTGTCTTGCTTTTAGTCACATGTAACTGTTCTTGGTAATGCCATAAGTATATTGTCCTTTGCTCACAATTTATCAAGAGGGGAGACTCACATACTCCCAAAGGGCTATGCAAAAATATTGCTATAGAAAATCCATAAAAGTCACTGGTACCCTATCTGAACCGTCCACCATGAGAAAATCTAGGCCCGCTTCATCAAAACCATCCCCATCCCAGGGCGGCTCGTCGCCCCCAGACCCCTTGGAAGGGGGGCTGAGCCAACCCCTTATCCCCTCGCCTACCTTGGCCTCTGGCGCTGGGACGGCATAGGAGATTCTGCAGGCTTTGTTGCCGATTATCGCCAAAAATTTGAGACCCTTCAATCTACACTTGATACCTCGGTAGCTAAAATCTTGGAGAATACTAATAGGATAAATGCATTGGAACAACAAACCAGTGATAATACCAACTCTATTCTGACCATACAGAATGAGTCGGAGTGGCTGAAACAACAAGTTAGGTCGTTGACTGATAAGGTCGATGACCTCGAGAACAGAAGTAGGCGAAACAACCTCCGGTTCATTGGGGTTCCCGAGTCTGTTAAAGGCCAAGCGTTGTTTACCTTTTTATCTCAGAATCTGTTGTCGGCTCTTGGTCTACAGGATTCACTGACCTCCCCTCAGATTGAGAGAGCACACAGATTAGGCCCAGATAGGGGTGATGGGAACCAACGCCCTCGTCCTGTTATAGCGAGATTCCTCGATTTTAGAGCGAAAGAACAGATACTAGCAGCCTATAGACGGGTAAAACAACTCGAGGTGGATGGACATAAAATCCTCATATTTCAGGATTATTCTGTAGCGGTATCTCAGAAAAGAAGAGAATTCTCCCCTCTGTGCAAGCTTTTAATTGAAAAGGGTTCTAGGTTTGCTTTATTGTTTCCTGCCAGGCTGAAGATTGTGGAGAATGGCCGTGAGTTGATTTTCGATGATCCAAAGGAAGCGAGGCATTTTTTTGAAACGCCCTCTCCTAGGTCGAGGTCTCCTCATTCCACCCCTCGGTCACCACACACTTAATTGTTATGTTGGTAATGAGCATAGACCCTCTTGAATAGCAGAATAATAGCTAGGATCAAATAGGTGTGTTACCTCGATGGTTCTTACCCACCCCACAAAACATGGTACTTCAAATACTACACGTTTTGTTTTTTGTTTTTGTTTGTAGTATTGGTTTGTTCTCTTTTCGAATGGTGTTACACTGGATTCCCTGGTATGTTTTCCAGGGAGCCTCAACATTAATGTTTAGTTTAGGAAAATGTAGAAAATGTTTAGAAGCAATGTTCTATCTGATATCACACTTTTTCTATTTTTTTGGCAATACATCGCATATTTCAAGGTGTCTAATTTTGTGGTTCCTCACTAGGTCCCTCCCAAGTGTCAAATTGACGAAACACTTACAAAGCGCAGTTGAGCACATCTCTCTCCACCTGTTTCATTATGCCTCATAATCCAGGGAATACCACACCGTCGGGAGGGGGTGAGTCGGCCATGCGGTCCTATCCACATACATTGCCTACTGATGCATCACTGCATCGGTTGACAATAGCATCCTGGAATGTGGGAGGCTTAAACACGCCAATCAAACGGAAAAAAGTCACAAATTATCTCAAAAAATCACGAATAGACATAGCATTCCTACAGGAGACACACTGGAAAGAAGGGGATGGGTCTGCCCTTAAAGACGCATGGATAGGGGATTGCATCTCTGCCTCGTATCAGACAAAGCTAGGGGGGTAGAGATTATTATTGCTAAATGACTAAATTATTCCATATTGAAAATGTTTACAGACCCTGAAGGTCGTTTTGTAATGTTGTCTATACAGATCAATGACACAGTGTTTACATTGATGAATATATATGCCCCCAATGGGAATCAGAGGGACTTTCTCCAGCAGATTACTGGCCAAGTGTTACAGCAGGATCACCCCAACCTAGTACTAGGGGGATATTTTAATTGTGTGGAGAACCCTGATGTAGACAGGTCCTATAAGGCCCCGACTGTGAGTGCTCTCAGACACAATCCAATCTACAATTTCCGAGCAACACTGGGAATGGTGGATCCCTGGCGGCTTTTGAATCCTGGGGACAGATCCTATACTTTTCATTCGGGGGTGCACCGATCCTTCTCGAGGATTGACTACCTCTTAGTATCTGATGCCCTCATGACTCAAATTATGGACGCTTACCTGGGAGATATTTTGATATCCGACCACGCGCTAATTAAACGTTTACCAATTTGATCTTTTCAAACAGTATCTGCGACACCAATGGTCAGATTATCTTGACAATAATATTGAACATTGGGACAATTCGGTCCTCCTCTGGGGGGCGTTCAAGGCAGTAATGAGAGGCCATATTATTGGGTATGTCTCCGGGATTAACAAGAGCAACAGGGAAAAATTTCTCTCCCTAAAACAACTGGTGTCCCATAGCTACCAAATTTATTCCTCTAACCCTTCAGAAATGCATCTCCTCTGACCCTTCAGAATTGCATCAACAGGAATACCATAATGCAAGGCTACTTCTAGAGAGTTATCTCACATCCCAGGCTAAATTGCAACTAGATTATTCTAAAAACAAGTTCTATCGATGGGGTAATCGTGCAGGTAAAGTTCTGGCTAGTATATTCAGACAGAAGCGCAGAAGGGGACACATAGTAGCGATCCATGATGACATTACAAACACCTTAGTAACTAAGTCAGACGCAATTGTCTGGACATTTCATAGATACTATACAGCTCTGTATTCCGGATCTGCTCAAGATCCCCAACTAAGGGAAAACCTGCTCTCTGAGGCTAAGCTCCCAACTCTAACTGCGGAGCAGAGAGAGATCTTGGACTCAGACTTGACGGAGGGGGAGGTAGAGGCAGCTATTAAGGGAATGCACCTACACAAAGCACCGGGCCCTGATGGGCTCTCCGCTGAATATTACAAAGCATTACAGCTGGAAATCACTCTGACTCTCTTAGAATTGTATCGTAATATTCACAGGAATGGCCCCCTTTTTCCCTCCTTTAATGAGGCGCATACGATCCTGTTGCCAAAACCTGGGAAGGACCCTCTGCTGACATCCTCTTACCGTCCCATTACCCTCCGAAGGACCCTCTGCTGACATCCTCTTACCGTCCCATTACCCTCCTAAATTGAGATTTCAAGATCTTAGCTAAAATTATGGCTGACAGACTCCAACCAATCCATTCTACCTTCTCTCCTTACGGGTCATCAATTGGGGTTTGTCAGGGGTAGACATTCGGTCAAAGGCATCAGAATGGCCGTGGCAGCTGTAGCCGCCTCCCATACCTCCAGCACGGAGAATATCCTACTCAGTCTGGACGCACAAAAGGCCTTTGACTCGGTGTCTTGGCCATATCTCTATGAAGTCTTAAATCGCAGACAATTTGGGAGAGATTTTGTCCAGCTGATTAATTATTTTTATCAATCCCCATCCACTTTGCTACTGTTTAATGTTGCTCAGCAGCGAAAAAGTGGAGATGCACAGGGGCACAAGACAGGGATGTCCCTTGTCGCCTCTGTTATTCAATATAGTACTGGACCCCATGCTGAGAGTTCTCCAAAATTGGGAAGTTCTAGAGGGAATTAGGATAGGGGCAGAAACTATCAAGATATTCGCTTTTGCGGACGACCTAATGCTCTTTGTAGCTAATCCCCAAAAATCCCTGATCCCACTCATGGCCAAATTGGAGGACTTTGGACGAGTTTCAGGGTTCAAAGTAAACTTTGAAAAATCACATGCACTGGCTTTGGGAAATAAGGGGGCTAGACCTGGATGGGCATCCAACATAAACATTGGTTGTGCCAGGGGGGATATCCCATACCTGGGCATTAGATTACCAAAAAACATACATAACCTCTACAGCCTTAATATCACACAGGTGATACATAAAGCTGAAGCAGAGTTGAATAGCTGGAACGGTCTATGCTTCTCATACATAGGGCGCATCAACCTTATTAAAATGATAACATTTCCCAGGTTATTATATCCCCTGCAAGCGCTCCCATTATTGTTGACCCGTAAGGACTCGGCTAAAATAAATTCTATATGTCGTTGTTTCATATGGGGGGGTAAGAAGGCTAGAATAGCCCTAATCAAACTATGTCAACCTAAGTCCAATGGAGGCCTCAATTTACCTAACGCAACCCTGTACAACCAGGCAGCTCAATTACGCCATCTCATTGATTGGATACAAGACTCCTCGATATACACGAATACCAGGGTGGAGCAGAACTTCCTTCCTGGTATTAGTTTACCTGCATTTCTGCATTTACATGAGGCTGACATAATCCATTACTGTACACAATGCGAAAATTATGGTTTCTCCTTCGACACCGTTTTAAACTGAATCCTTATGTTTCCCTGCTCCTTCCACTTATTGGTAATCCAGGGTTCCAGGACTGCATGGCCGCTCATCCCTTCTCTTCTTGGAGGAAAGAGGGAGTGTTCTCTATCCGCCAACTAGTTGATCCAACACTTAAAAAGCCTTTAACATTCGCACAAGCTGTGACTAAATATCCCTTCATGTGTAACTTCAACATGGCATTTTTACAGGCACAACATTATACCAGTGTGGAGATAAGAAAATTGTCATTGAGAGATTGGGACAATCCACTTGACAAAATACTAGTGAAAAATATCCCCCAAAAACGTGCCATATCCCAATTCTATAGTTTTCTGGGTGATGTTTTTGATTACTCTACTTCGTCGACCGGTCTAGCACAGTGGCCCAAGGATTTCCCTTCCCTCACCCCAGAAATACTAATAAAAGAACTAGTACGCTCCTCTAAAATGTTACCTGTAGTGACATACACCGAGATGTTCCTAAACATTTTTCATCGGGGTTACTTATCACCTCTCAGGCGTAACAAAATGGGACTCTCTCAGGATCATGCTTGCCCAAAATGTAGGTCGCCCGAGGCGGATCTAAAGCATTGTTTCTGGGACTGAAACCAATCAGAAGGTTTTGGATAGGCATCCTGAGATTTTCCAGAGAGTTCTTGGTGGATGCATTTCCACTGACCACCGAATGGGCCATCTTTGGGATATTCCCTTCGAGCCACAATGCAACTGGGGGATGTAAAAAGCTCATGTTGGCAGTCTCGGCCGCAGCCAGGAAAAGTATTCTCCAGGTATGGGCCCAGCCGAGTCCACCCTCATTGTCACTGTTTAGAGAAAAACTGTCTCATGTATTTAGGATGGACTGGCTGGAGTCCACCCTACAGAAGGAGAAACAGGTGGAGAGACTCTTTGACACATGGGAGAGTTTCATCAATATCCTTTCGGATAGAATCAAAGACCAGGTCCTCAAGTGTTTCAAAAATACTATTTGGTATGAAACACGCATTGTGGCGCAGGATCCACCAATCTGGTTCGATTCACCCTGAATCGGGTCTGTTAACTTAAAACCAGTTACCCGCAATTGTGGTGATATTACCCCCACAAGATATACAGCTTCTACTCTAAGATGTATATTAGTGATGTATTGCTGTTTATATCTTTGTCTAAAGTGAAAATGTGATATTGCAATTATGTACAATGCAATGTTTTGTATGCAACAATGCTTTTGCCTTTGCTTCAAATAAAAAAAAAATATTTAAAAATATCCAGCCATCCATATCTGCACCGTACAATTATGTACAGCGATCCATGTATGTCCCTTATATTTATGTCCAGCAATCCATATATATTCCCCTTATTATTTTTTTTCTCTTACTTACCTTTTGGTGTCTTCTCATTTCCTCCGCAGCGCTTTCTCGGTGTCTCTCCTTCTCTTCTTCTCCGATGACTGCGGTCACATAAAGTAAAGTACGGGAGCCCTGTAGGACCAAATCTCTTTTCTAGAATGGCAGTGACCGCATAGGTTCAAAAAAATGAAAAACAACTTTATCCCGAGAGCCTGATCTCTCGGGACAAATTGTGAGGCGAGCAGGAAAGCGGGACTGTCCCGCTGGAATTGGGACAGTTGGGAGGTATGCTTATTGCATACAGATACTGACCAGCTTTACTATTACACTGTTATTTAGACTTGGGATAGGAAACGCCACCTCTCATCTCTAATACTTTTTGCAACAGATGAAATATGACTCCCCTGCAATCAACATGGTTTAGCCCAAGGCGTCAATCAGTGTGTCTATTCATGAAACTAACTTTAAAATCTATTCCAGACGGTATCTTGCCCCTGAAAAACTACACCGCATGTTCCCTCAAACTACGGCAACCTGTTGGAGATGTGGGAGAATGACAGGTTCTTTTCTTCACATTTGGTGGGATTGCCCCCCTATCAGTCACTTCTGGGACCTTGTCCTGACATTAATTCAACAAATATCTAATTTATCTTTCCCAAAAGACATTAATTCACCAAATATCTAATGTATCTTTCCCAAAAGACCCTTGTCATGTCCTGCTTAATTTACCTCCCCCTGACATTAGTAAAAAGGACCTAGAGTTAATGACACATATTATCAACGCGGCCAAAACTCTTATAGCACGGAATTGGAAATCTTGTACAACACCGACTCAAGCTTGCATAGTCAACAGGGTCAATTATGTGGCATCCATGGAGTATATCACCAGCCTTCAAAATAACACAGTACATAAGTTTCATGGTACATGGTCCCCATGGTATTTTAGTACCAATCAAGTAATGCCTGGTCTCCTGTGAGTGTATTTTAAAGGATGGTGTACCCCCTTCCACTTTCCTCCGCCTATCACCCCACTCCCTCCCATACCCTTTCTCCCAACCATACTGTCATTTGATTTGTCTTATAAACATGTTTACATTTATAGTTCTCTGTCATCTTTAGAGAGGATATGTCTCAACATTTGTTCTCATTGTTATATCCTCAAAGTGTTCATTGACTCATGTTTTACTCTGCATTGTAATGTTAAATATTCTAAAATTATTCTACAAAATAAAAATATTTCAATATGGTTTAGCCCAGGAGTAACTTTCCGCTCTTAATTTAAAGCTCCTTAAGTCTGAATCAGGCCCTCTTACGCTGTCAACCCAAAAATGACGTTATATCTCATATTCCATACCTGTTTGATCCAGTAAGGTCCCCTCTCTGCTCTTTAGGAACCAGTTCTGCTTATTCATGTTACAGAAAATGTGCATTGTCAGGGCCCTAACAAAATTTGCAATGGAAGCTTTGCCCCTTAACAAACCATTGACAGTGAGTCACCTCCAGTAAAATAATTAAAAATAAGATAGTATTTTAGATGTAAAGAGATTCCTTGTGCTCTGCAATTATTCTTACTGGGTTGTGATGAGCACTGGGGATCACCCTGTGTAACCTAATTCGCACAGTAGCCAATTCCTTATAAATTAGAAATAAAACAAGAACATGAGCTGAAATTGCTCCTAAGCTCCTTGAAATGTTATGCATGGGTGATATGTATTTTGCATATGTCAGTTCCACCTTATTATGAAGCTGTGTGATAACCTCAAAACAAGGATTATTGGCCTTTAGGGATTTGAATAAACAAGAGTTACTGCTTTTAGTGACTGCTAGATGATATGTTAAATACATGGAAAAAAAAAAAGAAAACAATTATTCTCTACAACGCTTATCCTGAGACCGCAGTCTGCTCTTGTACTGTGCTCAGCTGATCTACCACGTCATTTCATATTCCAAACCATAGTCTGCTACATTTAACCTTTTCCTGACACAAAAAAGAATTGTAATGTTTTAAGAATTGTATTGCAAAATTTGGTGCACGCATGTGCCGATGTTACATGTCAAGGGGACTTACACAAATGTCTAGCGTAAGTGCCCTTATGACTCTAATTCTGAATCAGGGCCAATGTAGCCAGCAACATGGAGGAGAGAACAGAAGAAAACATGTAAGGGGGAGGGAAGTAAAGAGCTTTAGCTTGGTGAAAATAAAGCCCTATTGGCTGGGGAATTTGAGCACAATTAAAGGAATAATTGCTCCATAATAAATCTCTTACTTCCTGCTTAACTGTGTGAACTTTACAGTATACTAACTAATACTCCTCCCTAAAATGTAATGGTACTGAAAAGCTGGAACAAGAGCAGTATACCGGTCCCTTCTCCTAGAGTGCAGAGGCCAATAGGTTCACTGGAAGATATTGGTGATGGGACCAGCCAACCTCCTTCATGTGGCCCTGGCAGCAACTGTGGCGTCACGTTGCACAACCTGCTGCTGCAAATACTGTTATGCATCTGTTGCCTACAGTCTTCAGCTGTTACTAGCGGCATGATACTGCTGTGTCACCTGCAGGCTGTCTAACAGAAAATCTAAGTGTGAATTGGAGACGCGGAGGAAGAGAGAGTATGGAGAGTGGTATGACTGTGGAGTTATAATTGCATATTTACATTTTAGGTAGAACTATTCTAAAGGGATAGATGCTTCCAAGTTATACTTTAACCAGCGCAGTAGGCATACTTGTTCTAGATCGACCAGCCATGTATTCTAACCCGATGGAATCTTTCAACCATTCACAATACAAGAGTCGCCAAGCGCCTGATCGCCTGCAAAGTGAACCCAGTCAGACCACGCCTTCTTATCCTGCTGCAAAGTGCCCGGGGCCAACAAACATTTGACTAAGGGCCCTATTTACTCCTAAGAAGCTTCTGCTTCTTAGATACTTAGATTATACCTTAAAATAAGGGGGACCAATTTCTTTGCTTGCACATGGCACAGAAATAGCTGGTCAAAGCATGGTTATTTTATCAACATAAATACATTTTATTGTTTATTATATTGGTGTACATGAGGAATTGATTGTTCAAAGTCCAAAAGGGGTGACAATGTTTGCCATATGATCTATGTTGCCTGTCACGATGCGCGGCAAACGCTGCATCACTTACCTTGTCAGGGGGCACCTGAAGACTGCTGTGCCGCTCCGGTACCACTCTCTTCAGTCTGGGGTCCACGGGGCTCCTGTCGGGGGAACTCCAGCGGCGGTACCGCCGGCGTCCTCGCGTCTCCTGGGCGCCGCCATCTTGGATTTTGCACGTGACTCCCCTTGGCCAATCCAGAAGCAGGCCAGGGGAGTCCACCGCCTGAGTCCTACCTCAGTCCACCGCCTGAGTCCTACCTCAGTCCACCGCTTGAGTCCTACCTCAGTCCACCGCCTGAGTCCTACCTCAGTCCACCGCCTGAGTCCTACCTTAGTCCACCGCCTGAGTCCTACCTCAGTCCACCGCTTATGCACCCTTGTTATCTTAAAGCACCCAGCTTCATCTTCGCTACCTCAAGCTCACCCTCTCTCCGTCCCGCACTTAACCCTGACCTGCCTAAGAATGTGATAGTAAGTTCTGGACAAATGGATTGGGACAGGCAGAATCCTCAGGAGGGTGCTCCTGGATTCACTCTTCAGGAATGAATTCAGATGCAAGAAGCTGCAATGTCTCAAGTCATGTCCTGCCTCCAACAAATGACCAACCAGATGGGAGCATTCCAACAAATAGTGTTGGCTTAAAGCCAAGCATCGGCTCCAGTCTCCGCTCCGGCATCTGGAAGTTCCAGGATACCATTGTCAACCCCAGCTAAATTCACTGGAGATCCTGCTCTATGCCACGGGTTTTTGAATCAGTGTAAATTGCTCTTTGAACTTTAACCAGACAGTTTCCCAACAAAGCGGGCGAAGATTGCCTACATTATCTCACTTCTATCCGGGAAAGCTCTGGCTTGGGTTTCACCATTATTGGAAAAATCTAGTCCAATCCTGTCTTCACTAGATGATTTCCTGAGAACTTTTCAGACCATCTTTGATGAACCTGGACGCACAGCCTCTGCTGCCTCAGATATTCTCTGGCTCCGTCAGAGAGATCAGTCTGTTGGGGACTATACTATTAAATTCCATACTTTATCTTCTTAACTCGCCTGAAACGAGGAGGCTCTAATGTCCATTTACCAAGAGGGTCTTTCGGATCGAATTCAGGATGGGTTATTGTCCTGTGTCACACCCACCACTCTGGACTCTCTGATATGCACCTGTGTCCGAATCCGACAACAAGAGTGTCGTTCCGAGCGAAAAGAGCAACTTGCCTTAAAGCTACAGCTTCTCACCATCCAAGATCTCCGGTGCTTTTCTTTGAAGAACCCATGCAGCTCGGTAGATCCCATATTACTCCTCAAGAGAGACAGCGCAAAATCAAGGAAAACCTTTGTCTTTATTGCAGTGAACCTGGTCACACTCGTTTACAGTGCGCCAAACGTCCGGGAAACTCCCACACCTGATTGATTCCGAGGAGGTCAACCCAGTAGTTCCTGTTCGCTCCTCAAACCATCGGGACTGCCTCATACCTTTAACTCTGTGTCTGGAAAACCAACAGATTGAATTCCATGCACTGTTAGACTCTGGGGCTGCTGGAAACTTCATAACTGCTCACCTAGTGAAGAAATTTAAAATTCCCACCGAATCTCTTCCTGATCCCATGTACCTCACTGCAGTGGACGGCAGTCATATACCTGGAGGATCCATATCTCATCAGACCTTGCCGTTCTCTGTCCGCATCGAGTTCTCCATTCCGAGATCATCCCATTTCTGGTACTTTCCGAGGCAACTTCTCTCCTTATCCTAGGACTACCGTGGCTCCAAACCCACAATCCACATGTGGATTGGGTCACGTCTCAAATCATCAGCTGGGGTTCTGCTTGTTCAAGAACTGTCCCTCCAGAGTAGTTCCCCAGAGATTGACCAAAACATCAGAGGACATCCAAATTCCTACTCCATACCAGGATTTCACTGATGTGTTTTCTCCCAGGGCTGCTGAAAAACTGCCTCCCCACCGTCTGTGGGATTGCCCTATTGACTTAATTACTGGTTCCACTCCTCCACGTGGGCAAACTTATCCTCTCTCAGTTCCCGAGACTAGAGCAATGTCAGAATATATCTCTGAAAATCTCCAACAAGGGTTCATTCGTCCTTCCACTTCCCCTGCTGGTGCAGGGTTCTTCTTTGTCAAAAAGAAGGATGGGGGTCTTCGCCCTTGCATAGATTACCGGGGACTCAACAACATCACTGTCAAAAACCAGTACCGACTACCCCTTGTGCCTGAGATGTTTGATAGGATTCGAGGCGCCCACATATTCACCAATTTGGATCTCCGAGGGGCGTACAATCTTATTAGAATTCGCTCAGGGGACGAGTGGAAGACAGCGTTTAACACCAGGGATGGGCACTATGAGTACCTGGTAATGCCCTTTGGACTCAGCAATGCTCCAGCCGTCTCCCAAAGCTTTGTCAATGAGATTTTCAGAGATCTTCTAAATCAGTCTGTCATAGTATATTTGGATGATATACTCATTTTCTCCCGAACCCTGGAGGAACATCGTGCTCATGTCAGAGAGATTCTGTCTCGCCTTTGCCATCATCATCTATATGGCAAATTGGAGAAGTGTGTATTCAAAGCTAGTGAGGTGGCATTCCTGGGTGTCATCCTTTCCGGAACAGAAATCCGTATGGATCCTGCCAAAGTCCAAGCAATATTGGACTTCCCGCAGCCCACTACCACCAGGGGTGTCACGAACTGCGAGGAATGGTGGAACCTGTCCCGGGTTTTCAGGGAATTAACAGACGAGCAGGAGTGAAGTAGAATTAGTGATTTTTAAAAAGGATGGTTGCACAAGACAGAGTAAATGGTAGTGGAATAGAGTGAGGGTGAATGTCCAGAGAGTAGCAGATTGGTGGCCGGACTATGCCGGACTTGAGTGCAAAGTTCAGGATAGCTGGGTAGCTTGCTAACTGGATAACAGGGTGGGTGGATCAGAACTGAAGTCAGAAGCAAGCTGTACCAGGACTGGAGTGAAGACAGTGCTGGGTTGCGCCGGACTGGCGTGAAGACAGGACCGGATTGGCATGAAGACAGGACCAGGTTGCGCTAGATTGGCGTGCTGGGTTACTGGTACGGGCTGGATCGCAAGGCTACTGGACCACGGTAACTGGAACCAGAAAAGGACCCAGGACAGCGGAACCGGGACGGCAGGACCAGGATGATGAGATCAGGGCTTGAGACCTGGACGGCAGGACCAGGGCTTGAGACCAGGACGGCAGGACCAGGCAATGGATCAGGCAGGACTGGGTAGCAATGGTAGACTAAACTGTATAGCAACAGAATGCTTGAGCTTGATGCTAGGCAGGCTTGACTGGGTAGCAACAGTAGGCTAAACTGTATAGCAACAGTGACTTGAGCTTGATGCTAGGCAGGCTTGACTGGGTAGCAACAGTAGACTAAACTGTATAGCAACAGAATGCATGAGCTTGATGCTAGGCAGGCTTGACTGGGTAGCAACAGT
>WWET01009756.1:14142-24679 GCA_011038615.1 Limnodynastes dumerilii
CAGGATCAGCAGACAGAATCAGGAGGCAATATAAGGACAGCTAGGCACCTAGAATGACCGCGTGGTTTCTAGAAGACCAAGTTGATCTGGGCACAGCATGGACTGTGCACAGAGTTTAAATAGTCCGCCCAGTGCACAGATTGGCTGGAGGAATCATGTGTGTGCAGAGGAGCACCTGAGTGGCTGCTGGGAATCACCTGACTGGAGGCAAGATGGCGACGCCCATGCACCAGAGAAATAATGATGCAGATGCCTAATCCCAGACACAAGCACACATGCTTTAATAGAGACTTACGAAGGAACCTCTGGAGGGCTGGAGAGTGGCACATAGAGGGGAAACTGCTGCCAGACGGCTAATGGTCAGGTAAGTGCGGCACTTGCCGCTGTAGACCGTGACAAGGGGTGTCCAACGATTCATCGGATTTGCCGACTTCTACCGAAGATTCATCCTGGTTATTCCACCATTATGGCACCCATCACTTCTTTGACCAAGAAAGGAGCCAATCCCTCCAAATGGCCTCCTGACAGTTCTACAGCTTTTCTCCAGATCAAAGAGGCCTTCTCCAAGGCTCCCGTTCTTCGCCAACCGAACCTCTCATTACTGTTCATAGTGGACGCTTCCTCTGAGGGAGTAGGGGCCATATTGTCTCAATGTTTCCCTGATGGACAGACTCATTCGTGCGCCTACTTCTCTCACAAGTTCCAGCCAGCCGAGATGGCGATGCCCATGCACCAGAGAGGTAATTATGCAGATGCCTAATCCCAGACACAAGCACACATGCTTTAATAGAGACTTACAAAGGAACCTCTGGAGGGCTGGAGAGTGGCACATAGTGGGGAAACTGCTGCCAGACTGCTAATGGTCAGGTAAGTGCGACACTTGCCGCTGTAGACCGTGACAAGGGGTGTCCAACGATTCATCGGATTTGCCGACTTCTACCGAAGATTCATCCTGGTTATTCCACCATTATGGCACCCATCACTTCTTTGACCAAGAAAGGAGCCAATCCCTCCAAATGGCCTCCTGAAAGTTCTACAGCTTTTCTCCAGATCAAAGAGGCCTTCTCCAAGGCTCCCGTTCTTCGCCAACCGAACCTCTCATTACCGTTCATAGTGGACGCTTCCTCTGAGGGAGTAGGGGCCATATTGTCTCAACGTTTCCCTGACAGACAGACTCATTCGTGCGCCTATTTCTCTCACAAGTTCCAGCCAGCCGAGAAGAATTACGCGATTGGGGAAAAAGAACTCCTAGCTATGAAGCTAGCATTGGCAGAGTGGCGATTCTTGTTGGAAAGAGCGGTCCATCCCTTTACCATTCTGACCGACGACAAGAATTTATTGTACCTACAGACAGCCCATTGCTTGAACCCTTGCCAAGCCAGGTGGGCTTTATTCTTCTCGTGGTTTAACTTCTCCCTACAGTTCAGACCTGGAACACAAAACCGCAAAGCAGACGCCTTGTCTCGTTCGTTTCTTGCCGAAGGGTCCGACTCTGAGAAAGTTCAGCTTATCTTGAACCCCATCCCAGTGGCTGTGTCTCAACTTATCAAGCCTCCACCGTCCAGCAAAACATTAGTTTCTCAGCCCTTCCAGAGGAAGATATTGTACTGGGCACACGCTTCAAAGTTTTCAGGACACTCAGGAATTAAGAAAACTGTGGCTCTTCACAGTCATTCATATTGGTGGCCAACTCTCCATCAAGATGTCACTGAATTCATCGCTGCCTGTCCTGTTTGTGCTCAGCATAAAGTTTCTCGGAGGTTACCCCTTGGTCCTCTCCAACCTCTCTCCGTTTCAAGGATTCCATGGTCCCATCTGTCCATGGACTTCGTGACTGACCTTCCACCTTGCGACAAGTTCAACACCATCTGGGTAATAGTGGATAGGTTCTCCAAGATGGCTCACTTCGTTCCTCTCCGTGGCCTTCCATCTGCTCCAGTCTTGGCTAAACTTTTCGTGCAACACATCTTTCGGCTATATGGCTGTCCTGTAGAAATAATATCTGTCCAGTTCACAGCAAGTTTCTGGAGAGCCTTGTGTACCAGCCTCGGAGTAAATCTAAAATTTTCTTCTGCCTACCATCCTCAGACCAATGGGCAAACAGATAGAGTAAATCAAGACCTTGAAATTTTCATTTGTCTCTATGTTTTATCCTCTTAAGACATCTGGGTTGAGTTATTACCATGGGCGGAATTTGAACATAATTTCCACTACCACGAATCGTTGGATACCACTCCTTTCAAAGTTGTGTATGGTCAACACCCCAAAGTACCACAATTTTCTGCACTGCCTGCCTCCCAGGTTCCAGATCCTTCTCGGAGACTTCTCTGATTCCTGGAAGAAGGTGAGAACATCAATATTAAAAGCTTCCCAGCGGTACAAGATTCAAGCCGACTAAAAGAGGCGAGCGGTTCCTGTGTTACGTCCTGGAGATAGAGTCTGGCTATCGTCCAAGAATCTTTGCCACAGAGTTCCATCTATGAAATTCGCACCCATTGGTCCTTTCATAATCTCGAAAGTCATCAACCATGTGGCATACCAGCTCGATCTTCCACCTTATCTCCGAGTACCCAGGGTGTTCCATATCTCTCTTCTCAAACCCTTGGTCATCAATAAATTCTATTCTCCCATCAAAAAACCTTCTAAAGTTGTCGGTGCTGCAGAAGATGTATTTGAGATCAAGGAAATTGTGGATGCTCGGATTCATTATGGTCACCTCCAGTACCTTGAAGACTGGAAGGGCTTTGGTCCAGAGGAGCGTGCCTGTCAGGGGGGCACCTGAAGACTGCTGTGCCTCTCCGGTCCCACTCTCTTCGGTCTGGGGTCCATGGGGCTCCTGTCGGGGTAACTTCAGTGGCGGTACCTCCAGCATCCTCGTGTCTCCTGGGCGCCGCCATCTTGGATTTTGCACGTAACTCCACTTGGCCAATCCAGAAGCAGGCCAGGGGAGCACGTGATGCGATGGGCCAATCAGCACTAACAGCGGGGGATTTAAACCCCAAGCACTGATCCCTCAGTGCCAGAACTTCTTAGTCACTCTGGAGCCTGGTTCCTTCCTGTAACCACAATCTGAATACAGCTTGCAATCCACAGTCTGAGCACAGCTTGCAATCCACAGTCTGAGCACAACTTGCAATCCACAGTCTGATCACAGCTTGCAATCCACAGTCTGATCACGGCTTGCAATCCACAGTCTGATCACAGCTTGCAATCCACAGTCTGAATACAGCTTGCAATTCACAGTCTGAATACAGCTTGCAATCCACAGTCTGAGCACAGCTTGCAATCCACAGTCTATTTACAGCTTGCAATCCACAGTCTGAGCACAGCTTGCAATCCATAGTCTGGGCACAGTTTGCATCTCCTGAGTCCTATCTGAGTCCACTGCTTGAGTCCTACCTGAGTCCACCACCTGAGTCCTACCTGAGTCCACCGCCTGAGTCCTACCTGAGTCCACCGCCTGAGTCCACCGCCTGAGTCCTACCTCAGTCCGGTTTACATCACTCATTCCAGTCCGGTCTGAAGAATCCTACCCCTACTCCAGGGACCACCTGACCTGAATGGGTACATATCCACCCTCGTTATCTTAAACTACCCAGCTTCATCTTCGCTACCTCAAGCTCACCCTTTCTCCGTCCCGCACTTAACCCTGACCTGCCTAAGAATGTGATATTGCCTTTTTGCTAATAGGTTTGGATGATTATGCATTTTTATTGTTTTGCAAACAAGACAACTAATAATGATACGGTTTCATGGTTGACACTGTTGACCATCCTCTTCTGCTTCCAACGCTCTTTTGGTCTCAATTACACTGCTCACTCCTGGTTTTTCTCCTTTCTCTCTGACCACACCTTCTCTGTTTCTACCCCTAGCTCATCCTCCCCTCCCTCTCTGCTTCCTATTTGTGTCCCCCAGGGCTCTGTCCTTTTTCCACTTATTTTCTCCCTTTACACCTCCTTGCTGGATTACCTCATCAGCACCTTTGGTTTCAATTACTACCTCTAAGCTGATGACACCTAAAATTACCTTTCCTCCCCTGACCTCAACCCCTCTCTTCTGTCTAAGATTTCCACCTACGCAACATTGTACAGATCTGTCACTTCCTCCCCAATGAAACTACCAAAATCCTCATCCACTCTCTAGTAATATCATGGCTTGACTACTGTTACCTCCTCCTCATTGGTCTCCTTCTTACCTGTCTTGCCCCTCCTCAATCTATACTCAATGCTGCATTCAGGCTCATCTTACTCTCACACTGCTTTACCTTGGCCTCTTCTTTATGTCAAACCCTCCACTGGCTTCCTGTCCGCTTCAGACCTTTCTTTAAACTCCTTACCCTCATCTTTAAGGCCATCTCCTCATCCACTGCTCCCTACCTCTCTTCCCTCATCTTCATGTACACCCCTTCCTGCTATCTCCGTTCTGCTAACCACCGCTGTTTGACCTCCCTATTGATCATCACATCTCACGCCCATGTTCACTCAAAACGCACCTGTTTAGGCTAGCCTACACCTCCTCCACTTAACATCCTCACTGCATGCTACTTCTATCCCTTCTTCTTCTTCTACCCCGCTCACACCAGCAGTCCACTTCATTCCCCCTCTTTATGTCTTCTGTTGGTTCATCTCTCCCACTTAGTGTGTTAGCTCACGTCAGCAGGGCCCTCACATTTATCCTCTCGTCCCCCTTTGCTACCCTTTTACCTAGTCCCCATGTGGTGGTTCCTCCTCAACTGTGTTCTATCCCCTCCACCCTGATCTGCCAAGGAGGAGGGGTAGTCTTGGGGAGTTAGGTATATAAGCCACCTCTTGCCTGTCTCCCTCCTCTTTTATCATCGGAAGTGCAGAAGCTATGCAGGACACAGTGCAGTCTCGCTGACCTTTTGTTTTGGGCCTCTTTCTTTTTTCTTTTGCCTTTCTGCTTTTCCTCTCATTGATCTCCACACTCTCTGTCATCTATGCGACTGGCAGGCCAACGCACCAGAAGTGACATTTGGCGGCCATTTAAGTGGGACATTGCGTGTCATGGCAAGGACAGAGGAGGTGCAGGGACCATGTAGTCTCCACTCCCACTGTACCTCACTTTACATTTACCCCTGGTAGTCCTGGGAGAGTATCTCTCAGGTGGTTGGACACCACCAGGACACCGGGGGTGGTGTTCCTGTTTCACCCCAAATACTGCCATGTCTGGAGAACCTGGTAGACAAGCTCCTTGGGAAACACTTGCTGGAAAAGAGTTCCTCCTCTAGCTCTAGACATAGTGCTAGTTTAATGGCCCAAGTTGCTCCCGTTAACTGGGATAATATGGTTTATTGCTCCATACCAGCCAACACACATGGCTAAGGTATACAAGTGCATTAAGAAGGTGATCTTTGTAGACATGTTTACCATTACCACGGAAGGGAAGCTTGGGGTTGGCCGTGGCTCTAAAGAAAAATGGCATTGGTGAGGAGGCATACAAAACCTTTGATAATTGGTTGCTGGGTATGCTCACCTTTTCTTGCAGCGTATTGCAAGAACCATCCGGTTTAGTTTGGTGATCTGTTCACATATATTAATGGGGTGCAGGTCAAGCACCTGCAGTACCTAGGTACTTGTTGGCACAAGTATGATGACCGCTTTAGGCGTAAGCTGGAAGGAAAATGGGACATATGCTTTGGGGTCAGGGATGTGGATATCTGGCTGGTAGTCCTACGGCCCAGCCTTTTCCAAAGACGCTGGCTTCATTGAAGCAGGCAGACACCCCAGGCAATGTTATGCTTTCAACGGATCCCAGTGCTAACGTGGCTCCTCATGCCTTTTCAAGCACTCCTGTATGTGCTGTGGGGGTGCACTCCCATCCCGTGATTTCAAGCATGCCAGTCGCTCCCAAATCAGGTCCAGGTAAATATAACTCTAGCGTGCATCAAAACACAATCTCCAATAATCCTCCCCAAACTAAATGAGTGGTAACATCAATATTTAGACAGGGTGTCAGCAGCTTTGTGATGGGCTGGGTTTGAGGAGGGCATTTTCGCATTCATAATTTCTGAGCCGTATTTAGAGAACTGTTTTCACGGCTAGTTGCATACATATTTTTAGGTACATTTTAACTGCTCATGCGTAGTAACTTATTTTACGTAGTTTACATTGACTATACGCACATAAGTGCCTCATGGACGGACTTGTGAATCGCACTTCGGTAAATACATCCGGATATGCAACGCAAAAATACGCACATGAAAATTTAAATAAAAATGGGCGGAGGAAGGCATTTAAATGAAGGTATGTGGGTGCGACTAACATGAATGGCACATACAGAGGACACATACGCACACAACTGCTCACGGAAAGTTACAAGTGGTCTATGGTGGCAGAAGTCACCAACAGCACGGCCGAGAGAGGGGAATGTCATGGGTGTGAGGGGGTTTGGCCTGCACAGGCCATGCATGTAATTGCGTTCCTTCATGAAAACGGTTCTCTGAATACAGCCCTCCAAGCCTATCTCCCTTCGGATTCAACAGAACCTGCGCTCTGCGAGTGATTTTCTGGTACAGCTTTGTGAGAAGGTAAGCCATGAAGTTGTGCTGGGGCACATGGTTGGTCCATTCCCCAAACCCCTCTTACCCCATTACCCATCTTCTCAATATTGGTGTGGTACTAGCCATTTATAACCAGAGCACCTCTTTCCTCCCAGCTGTTCAGCCTTTACAGTATCTGGTATTTAGTATCAGCTGGCAAACTCACTCTCCAGGTTTAAATGAGTTAAATTCTGATCATTGGCCCCTGGGGCAGACATGACTGGTACACCCTGTCCCCATAATTTCTGACAAGTAGCCAGACCAGGCTAAGGGACTTAGGACTGTATTCTCACCTAAGAGTGAGTTAGGTGCGGACAGAACCGCACCTAACTCACTGATGCAGCCTCTATTCCCTAACCCCATTTTTAGGTACCTTATGGCACTTAAGAGTGCCATAGGGCTAGCTTATTTTACTGTGCGTAGTTTCCTTCTTAAGAAAGAAACTATGCACGGACAATGGGCTGGATCCAGACCTTGTTAAGTGCATGAACTTAGTTACTCAAGGGCTAAATCATGTTGATTTCAGGGGAGTCATATTTCATCTGTTGCAAACAGTATTAGTGTTGATAGGTGATGTTTCCTATCCCAAGTCTCCCAAGTCTAAATAACAGTGTGATAGTAAAGCTGGTCAGTATCTGTGTGCAGTAAGCAATTTAAAGATATATCCCTGCATGCAAAGAATACAATTAGTAGGGTCCTAATAGCCAGGGGCTTTTAAGACGTGAGGGGGCACTTGTGCAGGATTTGTACATGTGCCTCACCGCTATCCCCTAAGGCCTCAACCCCCTCCTCCCTTCCTTGGCACCCCTCCCCCTCCTGGTTTTATATTAATTGGAGATAAAACAACCATTATTGTATGTTACATTTAGCAACCACGGACCATATTCACAGATCCGGGAGAGTTAGGTGCCGACCGATCCACACCTATCCCGCTCACCCTTTTTAGGTGCCATAGGGCTACCTTATCTACCCGCCTCAAGGCTAATTTAAATCCCTCCCCCCTCCCACTTATATCTAAACACACCCTGAGGTGGCATTAGGCCACCTCTTTATAACTAAACTACTCTGTGTGGTCTGGTACGTAGATTGTGTAAATGACCTACTACGCATGCGTAGTGGGTCATTTCGATCATCTAAGAACCTAAGAAGCAGAAGCTTCTTAGGAGTGAATAGGGCCCTTAGTCAGGTGTTCATTGGCCCCCGGGCACTTTGCAGTAGGATGAGAAGGCGTGGTCTGACTGGGTTCACTTTACAGGCGACCAGGCTCTTGGCGGCCCTTGTATTGTGAATGGTTGGAAGATTTCATCAGGTGAGAATACATGGCTGGTTGATCTAGAACAGGTATGGCTACTGCGCTGGTGGGTATTTCCCTCTTTCTTAAGCTGGAGAGTCACCGGGATGTCACCAAGGGGTTTTTGATTTCTAAGGCACTGAAAGGGTGGTGCTGTGTGCAGCCAGCTCCCCCAAACAGGAGCAGACCCATCTCCCTGGACATATTGCAGGTTATGATATGAGCCCTACTTCAGGTGGCCCATGACAGTTACGAGAAACTTCTCTCCTCCACAGCTTACTCAGTGGCTTTTTGCCTTGGGTGAGTTGATGATCAGGCCACACATGGCTTTGGATACAGGGTTGCTAACCAAGAATGTTGTGGTTACAGAGGAGGAAGTGATGTGTAGAATCCATAGATCAAAGTGTGACCAGAAAGGCAGGGGCCGGTGGGTGACGTTGCAAAGTTCAGGAGATGCTCTGTCTTGCCCTCTGGCCTTGTGTTTTTTCTTCCTTACAGTTCGCCCTCAAGAATGTCCAGTCTGGTTGGCTCATGCAGATTTCCCCTCACTACCTTCCAGTTTCTGACTGTCTACCAGTGGGTGCTCAGTGCCATGGGTCTTGATCATGTGGACTTTGGCACTCACTCTTTCTGGGTTGGAGCGGCAACATCTGTGGCCTTCTCAGGCATCACTGACGCTGACTTGAAGCACTTGGGATACTCTAAATCTGCATGCTTCAAAAAGATACTTTTCACTAGGCAATGCCACTGCTAGTTAAGCTGTAGGGCCTTCACTCTCTGTTGCCCTAGTCCTTGTTGTGGCCCATTTTTGGCTGTCATGCTGCCCTCGTGTGTATCTTTTCCCTCTAATTTTTCCTTGCCACAAAAGACGCAAGAAAGGGGGGGCTATGGCACCCCTTAGCTAAACACGTTTTAGCACCCCCTCTCCAGATTGTAACTAGGATGTATGATATGTTTATTTGTTTTCTCTGCTCGAATGGTAATGTTTTCTCGCTGCCATGCCTTGTTGCTTAAGTTTGTCTTTTTGATATTACATAATGAATGAATGAATGAATGAATGAATGAATGAATGAATGAATGAAATTAATGAATCATTTCGGGGCTTTTGCATTTCTGGTTTATTGAAGTCTCTTGACTTTGGACTGGATCCAGATTTAATAATGTTTGCACACTTGTAAGCCCATTCGTATGGAATGGACTTACAAGCGACCAATCCTAAAGTCAGATCGTGCAAGGGTAGTAAACAGCATTTGTAACTGCAATGGAGCTTCCATGCTTTGAACCCTACCTTAAATTTTACACACCCGCATCACATAACATGGGACAGTTGCTTAGCCAAGTCCCCAATGTATGATATGCATCACCAGGTATGCACAATAGACAGTCATGACCCACCATCAGAGGCATAACAGGCCTCCATATGTATGTACACTAGGAATGTACCTGTCGTTCCTAAATCAGGATCTGGTTCTTTGTCTTTAGTTGTTGTCAGGGCCACCACCAGATATTATGGTGCCTGTGACATATATATTCATAACATCACACTTGTGGTAGAGCTCACATTACTTCCCTGCACATATGGGGCGGGGTACACTTTGCTTAACCGCACATTGGTCCATTAGTGAACAGCTCTAAGCAGCAAGTATCGGCGGTAGGATCCACCTGCTGCAGAGCCATGGCAAGTATCAGCGGGCCCCATCAGCTTCAGGCCTGGGACAATATTCCCAGATGTCCCCCCCAATGGTGGCCCTAGTTGTTGTTTTACTTTATATTCTAAGTGCTGAAACACCTCTGTAAAATCATGTTAAACTGCAGGGGAGGCAAATTGGGAATTTGCAAACAAAATTTGAGTTTAGTGATGACATTCCCTATCTCATCCCTAAATCATACTTTAATGTTATAGCAGTTCAATATATGCATGCTATAAGCAAAATCAGACATAGGAGATCTGCGTCACTTTATATTTTAAGAAACTACAAGTCCCATCATGCTTTTGCCAGGTATCAGCAACACTTCTGCTGTTAGAGAATACTTGCACAATCTCCAACTGTACCTATTTAGCAGGCACAGTACCGCTTTTTAATGGTCTGTACTGGCTAAAAGGGCTCTTGTACTGGATTCTGACTCAGCAGTTCGCACCCCCCTATACTCACTTTCCAGTCCCACAGCATCTAAGCACTAGTGACAAGTGACAAGACCCTCTTCTGTGAGTTGTTAGCTCATATGATAAGGTAAATGGAGATTTTACACCTTATCATACATGAAAATGAGAGTATATTAAAGCCACGTCCCTTCACAGGACAAGCCTTCCCCCTTCACAGACACATCCACCAGGTGTACCGATTTTCCATAAAAAAAATGTTGGAGGTTATGTACTTGGAGACAGATTTACTAAGCTGCAGGAAAGGAAAAGTGGAGATGTTGCCCATAGCAACCAATCAGACTCTAGTTGACATTTTCTAGTATATAATAGGAAAGTGAGAGCTAGAATGATTGGTTGTCATGGTTGTTATACTCCTTTCCCACAGCCAGGGCCTGACTGGGACTAAAATTCGGTATGCAGTCCCCGGTTAGAAAGTCTGTATTTCGAAAATCCCTATTTGGAACGCTATATTTCGATTTTTCTCAATTGCAAATATTCTCAATTTCGAATTTTCATATTCTCTCTCTCTATCAAACTGCTATAT
>WWET01009757.1:3333-24675 GCA_011038615.1 Limnodynastes dumerilii
CAAGGCAGGAGCAGGACTGGACCAAGGCAGGAGCAGGATGAAGTAGTACCAGGCACCTAGGAGACCTAGTTGTTCTGGCGATGTCTAACAGGTCAGACAGGCTTTAAATAGGACGCCCATAGCACCCATTGGCTGGAGGATTCGCGCCGTAGCTTTTGATTGGCTGGCCGCGGTCATCTGACGGAAGCAAGATGGCGGCGCCCATGATCCGGAGCTTCCGCGGAGTTTGGCGCCAAGCTTCCACGAGGGACGCCGCGGCCGAGTGGAAGGTGAGACAGAGGCTGTCACTGCTTCAGTGACGGCCTCCGACGAGACACCGCAGCCGCGCGCCGGACAAGAGGCGCCCTCCGGACACCAGGGACAAGGTAAGTGCGGCGTCTGCCGCATTTTGTGATACGCCCGATCCATGATCAGGCATTGCCGTAGCGACGCCGGGTGACATCTGCCCGGCGCATGCGCAGATTGGCTTTTCAGCCGATCTTATGCTTACACCCGTCCTAGCGACGTAGGGCGTAGGTCTGGATCAGGCCCGCAAGCGATCGTACGCTGGTCGTAAGCATAAATTCGGCAAAAAAAACGCACTGCGCATGTGACAACTTCCGGTCGTACCAAAGACCTTTTAGTAGCGGCGATTCAGGCGTCTGTATTGTTTGCGTATTTACTGATGACGGGGCGTGTTTCTATTACGAAGTTAGTACGGACGCTGGAGTTAGGGAATGTAGGCGGGAGAGAGCCATTTAAATTGTACAGTATGGGTGTGCTTAGCCCGGTACGATCAGCGCGTCGCTACGAAAATTCGTACCAACGCCGGGAAAAGTTAAGGTAGGGTTTAGCCGGCGTACGGAGGTAAAGGTAAGGGGAGTGTCATGGGAGTGAAAGTTTTTACGCTGAAGCGGTAATACGCTCCGCTCTCATGCGTAGGTCTGGATCAGGCCCATTGACAGTAAAAGCTATAGAGTTGGTACCTAAGAAACCTTAGAGGAGGTGATAAGGAGAATACATTAATGCAGCACAGAACATTCTGGATTATTATTACCTTAAATACTATGTTTCCACAGGGCCTCAGTGAGGGATTCGAAATCACCCCCTTTTTGCAATGATTTGTCCTTGTTTTGTTTAATTTGTATAGTATACTTATTGTAATTGACTTTGCCTCTATGTATGTTCATATTTTTAATGTTTTATCATTTACTGTATAGTTATTTTTATATTTGCTTGCTATGCGGTTATTCTATCCTGTGTTATGGAGTCGGCTGCTGGGGCGTGGAGTATTTGCTATCAGGTAGATTTCACCAGAGCCCCTGATGGTGGGGATGGATTTGGCTGCGCCCCAATAACAGGTCGTGCCCCGTTGAACCGGAATCGCGGGAGAAGGAAAAGGAATCCAAGATAGATACCAGTCAGTGAGTGAAGGCGAAAACAAGGAAGCGGGAGACAGACCCAACCGGAAGGGACCGGCGGGTGACGAACGACATGGAACACGTAACCAGGAACAGCGGACGGAAGATAAGTCACAGGACAGGACGAGACAGACTAGGGCTCGCATACACACAGACATACAGCAGAGTCCCCGAAGGGAAAACACAGACAAACACTCCAGGGAGGATGAGGATTAATGGGAAGGTGGGTACACCAAGGAGAGAGAGATTCAATTAGGCAGGAACAAGGCAAGGATAATGGGCAAGCAACGGTCAGATCACTAGGCAAAAGCACTAGGCACACGGTACAGCAGACTATAGCACTGACAGATCAGAAGCTATAATCGGCGCCAGGCACTGGGAGAGAGAGATTAAAATAGAGGCTGCTGGTCATTGATTGGCCAGAAGCCAGAACAGGAGAGTACTGATAGGCTGTTTCCTCCAGGTGGGGAAACAGCAGGGAAAGAGAGCGCGCACCTGACAGCCGCCTGGACGCTTGTGGGTTTGTTTACATGCCGTCCGAGGCATGTGAAGAAGCGCCTGCAGGAAGGAGCAGCGACGTCCAGAACATAAGGTAAGCTGCGTGCGTCGGCCAGAATGGGAGCACTAGCGGGGAGAGGCAAGCGGCATGTAACATCCTGGTATTATTATGGAATGTGATCTCTTTAACTTGTCTGGTTTGCGGAATGTAATAGAGTTGACACACATCCTTACAGAGAGATATTAATGCAAGCTAGGCATGTCTTCCCCACACCCTGATGAAGTCACCACGTGACAAAATGCATTAGGCGAGACTTGTGAAGTCCATCATTACCAGCTTTAGCATGATCAGAGACACATCTACCAAGTATCATTCCAGGGAGCTGGTAACTACTCACTGATCTGCTTTCTTTTGATGCCTTGTAACCAAGAAATCGATCCGGTACGAATTTGTTTGAAGTGCGGTTGGAGGTTGCTTAAATCAATTTATAAGGTAATATGGAGCAGGTGCCGGTATGGGGAATTTACACAAATACAAAAAGACACCCCAGCACTCTTGCAGTTACCTAGCCACAAACAATTACATTCTATCTTTAAAATAAAAGTCAGAGAATTTGTTTCATATATCTGCAGATATATGATAAGCCACCAGCCACTTACAAGGCTTCCAACTTTGGATCATATATAATGTATTATTAAATTGAGAGCTCACCCCCGGCAGAGGTCCCCAAAACTCAGAGTGGCTGTTTTGGAGACTTGGGGATCTCTGCATGTGATGAAACGCGTAAGAGTGCAGTAATCACTATTGCCAAATGCATGGTCTACTCTACTGAGTCTCTTGTATAATTTTTTCTTCTATAAGTGGATACCCAAAAGCTGCAATTAGCCTGGTTTATGAATCATCAAGCGCTGGTGTGACTTAGCCTGCAGCGTGCACTCCAACGCTGTTAGTCTCGACTGGAAGGGCCAGTATTCGACTGCCTGTTAGCCCATGCCACTTTTACTTAAGATCCACAGTGCCTTTTTGCTCAACAGCCCTTGCCGTTTCCTATCATTATCCAGAAGTCTATAAAGGCGCACAGTCATCTATGCTGAATCACTATATACAAACCTTCTGGCAGTCTCCACAGGTGTGCAGATCTCCATGCTCTTTAACTGCTTACAGACTCCGGAATATACAGTCTGCATTGTTTCTGAATTCCCATGTGGTGCATGGATAGTGTGCTTAATCATCTACAGGTTTGCCACATTTTATATCTTTTGTTACCAATACATAGTTAAACTTACTACATACATATAAAGTATCCAAGTACCTTAGTGCCATCTTTGTGAAGTTGTTCAGTTACATGCCAGCAGTAGATACTTTTTATATAGAGAGCTCTTTTTCAGCGATAACGTCATCACCACCAGCTATTGTAAAGTCCATACTTACAAATACCGGTAAAATAATGAAGACCTGATCCAAATACAATTGTGTTCCAACAAACAATAAGATTTATTAGACAGGAAAAGGATAAGTGACAAATAAAATAAAGTTTCATTCAGACTTAGAAAAAGAACATAGGACCTGATTCACACTTAAGAATGCTTCGGATTTTAGGTGCGTTTTTTTAAGAATGGATCGACTGCGCATGCGTAGTAACTTTTCCACGCTATTAACGTTGGACTTAAGTGCGTAAATTACATACTTATGCACTGCACACCTATAGTCTGTAGGTTCGCAGTAACATACGCAGAAATGGGCATTCTATGAATTAGTAAATAGGAAGATACGCATAAATGGGTGGAGGGAGGCATTTAAATCACGCAACGAAGACGCGGTTATGCATTTGCGTTCCTAAATAGATGCCCTACACATTGAAATGCGAAACTACAGTTAAGGGTGCCCTATGGCACTCGTAAGTCACATACGAACCTGAAAACCGGGGGCATGCCGCGGGAGTTTCATTACTATTAGTTGCATATATTTAGGAACCTATTGAGTTCTTAAGTGTGAATCAGGTCTATATTTACATCCAAAAACATGCTTAACAAACAAAATATATGGCTATATAAGACAACATTTGCCATCAGTACTGATGTAGGGCATTCTATACAGAGTGCCCCTCTGATCTAAACCAGGGGTGCACATAAATAAACTTTAGGTCAAAAGATGAAAGATGTAGGCATTTTGCAGGATGTTTTGCTCCTTAGGACTGGTCAACAGATGAGGGCTTCTATGTTACTCACTGATTCATAGGTCAAATCAAATCCTTTTGTTCCTCAGAAGGGGGATAAAGATCTTCTTTATGCGTCTGGAATTTTCCCACCACTAACTGTCTGCATTTATTTACCTAGCATTCACAACTTTATAATAAATCTCTTTATGTTCATAACTTACTATCACTTTATGCAATCATTTAACAAAGCATAGCATTTTTATTAGCATATATAGAGGGTCCGATTCAATTGGACACAAAGTCTGTGTTATTTTAGTTGCAAAGCTAATTATGCAAATTTTCATCGCAGATTTTTATATGCACTCCATAGAATTGCATACTAAAATCCAGGAATTTTGCCTACCATAATAGCCAGTTTTCAACTTCATGTTGAATTACATCGGGCCCATAGAATCTAAACATGACAACAATATAACATTCTGACGATGATTTGCAGATTATAGCTGATTGAAACCTCTGTAAATATATTATATCTTTTAGTGACTTGAGACACATTTTATTTATTAAAAACACATTGTGCCTGCATGGAAATATGAATGAAAACCTATTTACTATAAAATTACTAATTAGAAACTTTCTTTAATGAATGGGTAAGTATGCAGAACATTTTTTTTGGCATATACCCATTCATTAATTCAGAAACTGCCGCCGTAGACCTATTGCACCGTAGCACTGAGGTGAGTATTACAGGGGTTAGCCTTGAGGTAGGGAAGATTTAGAATTAGGCTGTGGGGAGGGGAGTCTTAGGGTTATGCTGCGGTAAAGGAAGTCTTAGGGTTAGGCTGCGGGGAGGACAGGGTTAGGGTAAGGAAATGGTCGGGTTAGAGTAAGGATTAGAAAAAAGGTTGGGGTTAAATTAATACTCATCATTCACTGTTCTATCTTCTTTCTTGGGAGTATTGATTGCTTCTCCTCTTTGAAGCTAATTGCTGGTATAAAGTGGCCCTTTCGAAAAAGAGCCATTCTATGTGGAGACCCACACCCATGCTTGTAGATTCCGTGTTCTTCTCAACTATGCACGGATTATACTATGTTGTCCTATAATATTTATTTACTATTTTATATTTTTATTTGACTTCAACGCTATATTGAAAAACTTTTTAACTTACCAACTAACTATCTATCAGACTTCTTTTGTAAAGGAAAGTAATACTCTATTATTCTACATCAATATTTCTAATAGTATCAGCATGTGTTCTTATTGGACATTTATTCTAAAACAGTACTACTTCTATACCATCATTTTCTTCCATTTCTTATGGAGACCTTTAGTGCTTAAGTCAAATGTAATGCAAGTTTAATAAGGCCAAATTGTGATTATAAATGTTTTAGTAAATTGTAGTTCTTTGTTGTTTTCAAGGAGTCTATATAATTTTTATTCTTTGGCGCTGTGTCCTCAAATTTTTTTTACATTAATTATGTATTCTCTAAACATACATCTAAGAAATCACTGATACTGATGCCCTAATATGACTATTTATGACTATTCCTGAGATGAACTCTATTAGAGTTCCATAGTGCTGGGAAAGCACTATTAACATTATCCTTATTGTCAGGAACTGACTAGGTTTCCCCCCATGAGTTGGACCCCTTTTGGAGATTGTTGGGCCCCATGCACGGACTTGCTAGGTTGAGGGGATGTGGAAAGGTGCTCCCTGGGCAGCACATCCATCTGGTGTTTTCAGGCCACTCTGCAGCACCGCTCAAGCAGTGCAGTCACAGTGTGAGTCAGAAGTTAGGGGTGAACCACTCAACTGCACTACTTACCCGAGAGCCAGCCAGCACTGTGTATGCATCACTGTGCATCTTGCCGGTTATGCTGACAAAAATGTCAACAAGTCAAATTGTGGACAGGTCAAAATGTCAACAGTTAAGTATCATGGGCCAGATTCAGAGCTACATTTCCATTACGTTTCCTAGTCTAGCGCATTTACGCTAGCGTAATTACTATGCACTCCCCTAGACAATCCTCTCGGCCATACGTAGTTTAGCCATGTTACTCTTTCCAAAACCTACCTTAACTTTTCCTAACGTAACTCCTGTCAGCCATAATGGCTGTACGTACTTACGTGTCTAAGAACGCCCATACTATACGATTTAAATGCCTCACCCCGTCTCCGAAGAGTAATTACAGGTATCGTATGGCTGGCATGCCCCTTCGTTCATAGTTACGCTGTTGATAGTAGTCTGGTACATACGTTCAGAGTTACGTGTGGTAACATCTGCTGCGTGCATTTGCAGTACATGCAAAATAGTGTTTTTATGTCTCTGGCTAACGTAAATACGCTAGCGTGCTTAGTTCTGGATCTACCTCTATGTTAGTATTACATATTATACTTATCATGACTGGATGACTGGAGCCATGCAGGTGCACACGGGATGACTAGACATGTGCAGAGGCAGAAATTGATGGCTGGGAGCATACAGTGGAACAGAGGATGGCTGGATGCATACAGGGGAACAGAGGATGGCTGGACACATAAAGGTACACAGAATGACTGGATATATACAGAGCACAAATTGATGGCTGAAGGCACACAGTGCAAAAGGGATTGGTTGGATGCATGCCTCTCCGCTCCCTGGTCTCTATCCTTGACCCGTTCCTTTTCTCCCTCTACACCTGCTCACTGGGTAACCTCATCAGCACCTTTGGTTTTAACTACCACTTCTATGCTGATGACACCAAATTTACCTCTCCTCCCCTGACCTCAACCCCACTCTTCTTTCTAATATGTCCGAGTGCCTTGCGTCCCTATCCACATGGATGGCTAAACGCTTCCTCAAGCTGAATATGGACAGATTGAAATAATTGTTTTTCCTCCTAGTAGGATTCCCCCCACTCCATCACCTCTGTCTCTTTCTCCCCTAAAGTTTACTGCCTAGGTGTTATTCTTGACTCCTCACTTTCCTTTATACCTCACATCCATGCCCTCTTTCATTCTTGCCATTTTCACCTGAGCAACATTGCACGCATCCACCGCTTCCTCACCAATGAAGCTACCAAAACACTCATCTACTCTCTAGTCACATCATGTCTCAACTACTGTAACCTCCTCTTCGTTGGTCTCCCGCTCAACTGTCTTGTCCCCCTGGGACCCAGATTTATTGGACCGTATACCATCTGTCAAAAAGTAAATCCAGTGGCCTTTAAACTATCACTTCCTCGTGATTTAAAGATTCCCAACACCTTACTGAAACCTGTTCATCCATTCAGGAGATTTCTGCCTTCATGCCATGAAAGACCTCCCCTTCCCTTAGAATTTCCTCCCTCCCTCCATCAAAATAAACATTGGTGATACCTCTGTTTCCTTCTCCCCTCAAATTTGTTACTTAGGTGTCATTCTTGACTCACTTTTCTTTATACCTCATATATGTGCCCTCTCTCATGCTTGCTGTTTCCACCTATGCAACATTGCACACATTTGTCCCTTCCTCACAAATGAAGCTATCAAAACCCTTATCCACTCACTAGTCATATCATGTCTCGACTACTGTAACCTTCTCCTTGTGGGTCTCCCACTCACCCGTCTTGCCCCCTTCAATATATACTCAATGCTGCTTCCAGGCTCATCTTCCTCTCATGCCGCTCTACCTCTCCTTTATTTAATTCAAGCCCTCCACTGGCTTCCTGTCCATTTCAGACCTCTCTTTAAACTCCTTACCCTCACCTTTAAGGCCATCTCTTCATCTACTGCTCCCTCCCTCTCTTCCCTCATTTCCATGCACACCCCTTTCTGCCCTCTCCGTTCTGCTAATCATCGCTGTCTGACCTCCCTGCTGATCACCACATCTCATGCCTGTCTCCAGGACTTCTCCCATACTGCACCTATGCACTGGAATGACCTCCCTTCTTCATATTCTCCCCCCGCATTGCAGGTCTTGAAGCACTCACTCAAAATGCACCTGTTCAGGCTAGCCTACCCCTCCTTCATTTAACATTCTCACTGCATCCTACATCTATCCCTTCTTCTCCTTCCTTTGCCCTCTCCTCCACTCACAGCAGCAGTCCACTTCCTTCCCCCCTCCTTATGTCTTCTGTAAGTTCAGCCCTCCAACCTAGTGTGTTAGCTCATGTGATCAGAGCCCTCAATCCTAGTGTTGTTCCCTCCTCTACCCCTCTCCCCTTACTTTGTACCTATTTGTCCCCCTCTGCTACCCTTTTTACCTCATCTTCATCTGGTGGCTCTCTCTTAACCTCTCGCTGCACTCTATCCCCTCTTCCCTGATCTGCCAAGCTTGTTGCCTTGCTGTGTGTGCTTGCTTCATTTTATTGTGTTTTTGTGATATTTTTTATATTTATATTGTATTTTATTATGTATTATGCTGTCCATCCTTACACTGTATGACTGTACTGTATTTTGTTGTTGTATTTTGTACGTTGCTGGGGACAGCTTGTGGCACCTTATAAATAAACAACAATAATAATAATAATAATAATAGTAAATGGAAGACTGGAGGCATACAAGAGCACACAGGATAGCTGGATGCATACAGGGGCACACAGAATGGTTGAAGGCACACAGTGCACACAGAATTAGTTGGATGCATACAGGGGCTTGAAATGGATGACTGGAGGCATTTGGAAAAAAAAAGAATGATTGGGGCAGGAAAGTATATAAGCAGTCTGTATATGTATTGTATATTTGTAATTAGTGTGTAGTTTCTAATTTTGTGATACATATTCTTTATTGTATTGTGGTCATTGGTATGTTGTCTGTGTAGTACAGCAGTTCCCAAACTGTGCACCGCGGCTCCTTAGGGTGCCGCGACGCTGTCACCAGGGTGCGGCGTAAACATTGTGGTATCCCGGCCACAATGCAGATAGAGTCCAGCAGCTGTCTGACAGTCTGCCGGCTCCTGGTAGCACACAGAGTTTCCTGCTTCATGCGTGTGATGTCATGATGTCACACGCATGAAGCAGGAATCTGTGTGCCGCTGGGAGCCGACAAAGGAGCGTGCATAGAGGAGCTGAGGAGAGCATAGTGCAGGTATGCTCTCTACACTTTTCAGTGCATAAAAAATAAATAAAGGTGATGGGGCAACATTGGAGATATGATTAGGTGGGAGACAACACAGGAGGAGATGTTGGGGAAGGGGGACAACACAGGGGAAGATGATGGGGGAAAGGGGACAACACAGGAGGAGATGATGGGGAGGGGGACAACACAGGAAGAGATGATGGGGAAGGGGGAAAACACAGGAGGAGATCATGGGGAAGGGGGACAACACAGGAGGAGATCATGGGGAAGGGGGCAACACAGGAGGAGATCATGGGGAGGGGGACAACACAGGAGGAGAGATGATGGAAATAGAGAACTGACATAGGGTAGAGGGAGATGATGAAAATTGGGAGATGATAAATGGAGAGAGGGAGATGATAATAGTATAATAATAGGAGCTGATGAAGACATTGAGGAGGGGGAACTGATGAAGAGGAGGGGGAAATAATGAAAGGGATGGAGAAATGATAAAGAAAATGGGGAGATGAACAATGGGGAGGGGGAGATGATGAAGAGGAGGGGGAATGATGAAGGGGATAAAGAAATGATAAAGAGAATGGGGAAGAAGATGAGAATGGGGAGGTTGTGATGACAAAAGTGAATGGGGAGGTTGAGATGATGAAGCAAATAGAGGGGGGGGTGGGGGTTTATATTTTTTATAAGATATATTTTATTTAGATTTTTGGAAAACCTGTTCTAGAACAGCCTATCCCTGTGTTCCAGGTCAGGTAACAGAAAAAGTACTCAAATCATTTCTTATCTTATAGCAGCCTATCACTAAGAGAGGGACGGTAAGTCTTAAATTTGTTATTATGGTACATAGATTGTGTTGTATTAAAAGGTGGCTGTGTCCTGCCATCAATAATTTATAATAATTTATAGGCAAATGCTAGAGAGGGAGGTAAGTACATTGTTAGAGAAATTAGAGACTGTGGGACACCCTGAGCTTTGGAGCTGGTTGCTGGAGACCTCTAATGGTGAGAAGTTTATCACTTTCCCTTCTACTCAGCTCACATAGGAGGCATACAGAGGCTGTATCTACGCCATTACCCACGTGAGGGGTGCCATCTTTCAGAAGTTCTCCTGCCATTCCTGCCTCTGCTCTACAGGAGATCGTTACGCCCACAGAGCCCTCAGGGATAAAGCTTTGATTGCTTAAAAAAAACGAAAACGTCTATTTTAGTATTTCTGTCTTTGCCTAAATAGTTATTATGCTATTTTGACTCAAATACTTTAAAAATGGGACTGCTTGGTAATAATTTTGTCTTAGGGGTGCCTTGAAAAAATATGAAGACCTTAAGGGTGTCTCAAACAGAGAAAGTTTGGGAATCACTGGTGTAGTATATATGTCAGTAGGATACTTACAGTGTCCCAATAACTCTAAAAAATAATAGTGTACTACAATAGTGCTTGTCATACTGAGCTGTTGAAGCAGTCTGTAGGTGCAGATGATAACACAGTATGGGGTAGATTCAGAGCTGCATATGACAGTGAATTTACGCAACCCATTTGCGTAAATTCTCTGTCAGGGAACATCTGCACATGCGCGTGGCAGATGTTCCCTTAGTGTTAGTACTATCGTCTGTAATGCTAGACCTTGTTGTAATACTTAAGGTAGGAGTCTGGACACATAAGTGTCCAGATTTACTACTGAGAGGGGGAGGAATGCAGGGGGCATTCACATCTCGATACGCATTCTTACCTTCAGACCCACGCACGCACGTAATACATGCGTGGGTCTGGATTTACCCCTATATGCGCAACATATGGTGTTACAACTATAATCTGACCATGACCCTTTTGCCACACCCTTTGACCATGGGGTGGGCCTTCATCACAATACTGCTCTGGTGGGGAATATTATAATGAGGGCTGACCACATAATATTCCACTTGTGGGACCTTACAAACACCCAAAAAAATGAAAATGAAAAGATGTCCACAAACATTAGCAGCAATAAGAATATTTTAATATTCAAGTATCATAAAAAATATACAGATTAAAACACCTGTAAGTGTGGGGGTAGTAATTCACATTGATGAAATAGCTATACAAGCTGCCAATTGAAAAGCATATGAGCATATAAGCGTGATAGTTAGTAGCAAGCTGTGGCAAGCGTGAGTATTAAATGCAATCCAAGCACATATAGTAGTTTCTGTAAACAATATTATTAAATATTCAATAAACAAAAGTGTGTGGAAAAGGAAATTGATCAGTTGAAATTAGAATTAAATTTTGTGGATCCTACTGTGATTGGGGAGAAAGATAAATTAATAATAAAAAGGTGGAGGACTTTTAATTAACCAGAAAGCCAAAAAATTTGAACGGGATGTGGAAGATTATAGACTAAACAGAGTAAGATCATATTGACAGCAATTTAGATTAAGATCTCAGTACAAATCAGGTTACTCCCAAGATATAGAGAATGGAAAAAATTGTGGGAATTATTACAACAAAGGAAATGAATAAATGAATAAAAATAACAATAGAAACATACAGTACATCCAGTAAAAATGAGAGTAAAACTGAAAGTGATATTAACAGTAAAACTAGCCAAAATATTACTGTACATTCAATAGATAAGAATGTCTCTGTTGAGATTGAAAAAGATAAACCCCAAAATAAAGTAAAAGAGTTTTCTCATGTGTCATCTGACCAGTCAGGAGCTATTTCAGCTACCGGTACTGAATTGTTGGCAAGACCAAAAATTACTTCAAAAAAAGCCTCAGGTAGAGATATGGTTATCAGTAATGGTAAAGGTCTACTTTAGTCTAAGAGAAAATGGTCCTCTAGAGCAGTACTCCTCAATCTTTTTTCACCCTCGGCACACCTAAGCCCTTCCCAGAATTCCACGGCACACCAAAAGCAAAATATAAAAAAAAAGCAGGACTTACTAAGTATATACACAGATATTACATTTAATTGTTATTTTTTAATAAATTAAAAAATTGCGGCTAATAATTTTTTTCTTATAACTAATTTAACTATGTTAGCCCCCATCAAGTGTCTGCAGCCTCCCCAGTAGCCCTCATCATGTGTCTGCAGCCTCCCCAGTAGTCCCCATTCATGTGTCTCCAAGCCTCCTAGTAGTCCCCATTTTATTTCTCTCAGCCTCCCTAGTAGCATGTATCTGCAGCCTCCCCTGTAGCCTACATTCATGTGTCTGCAGCCTCCCCAATATCACCAATCATGTGTCTCCATTTCTCCAGTATTTACAGATTCATGTATCTGCAGCCTCCCCAGTATCCCCTTATTTTCTTAAGACAAGGTCTTCCAGTGCTTTTTCCCCGGTTGGAGGCATTGTACCGCAGCACACTTGGCAACATCCCGTGGCACACTGCTCTAGAGCTTAATGAAAATATGACTAAAACTAAATCTCAATTACCTTTACATAATTTTTTCTTTCTCTGAGCCTCCCCTCCTCTCCCAAAAGGGAATACCTAGAGGGAAACGAGGAGGAAAAAGAGCAACGAAATAAAGTAAAGAGAAAATCCCTAAAGGTATCTTTAATCTATCGAATAAAGTTTTATCTAAATCCCGTATTTTTTGTTGAATAAGGGTTTAAAATTCTCACCTTCTGTAGAACCCTCCTTATTTGATTTGTTTATAGAGTTAAATCATTTAGTTAGGAACATTTGTAGAAAAAAATATTTTGCTGATAAACATCCTCAAAATTTTAAGGATGTATTTTTAGATCCAATGGATATGAATTTGTTAAAAATACTTGAAGACCTAGGGAATGAAATAACTCTTTCTTTCTTGATTAGATAGATATTCAAACTAACGTTGAAACACAACAGGGGATTTTCACTAATTTATTTAAGTTAAAATCTGAATTTTTTCCTACTAATGTTAAGAGCCAAGCCATTAATTTTTTCTATAAGACAAATTTAATAATTTATGTTCCTCAAGACTAAATCATAGTAAAAAAAATAGACATAATTCTAATCTTTCTCCTTTAGAGAAAAATGCCTTGAAAGATCTTAAACAAGACGAGACCATCGTCATTCACGCAGCAGACAAGGATAGATTATGTGGTGGAAGCTGAAAGACAGCTTCATGATTTAATGTTTTATTCTAAACTTTCTTCTGATCCTATTTTTAGGTACCAGAATCATTTAAAAGAACTGTTGAATTTAGCCCTGATGGATGGAGTGATTACAAAGAAAGAATTAAAATTTATTTTTCCTCCTTTCTATTTCCTGATTTCTATCACCTTTCCAAACTTTATAAATCCCTCACTTTACCTCTTGGGCGCCCTATTATTTTGGGTGTGGATTCTCCTACCTCTAATCTCTCTCTTTATGTTGATACTTATCTTCAACATCTGGTTGTCTCTCTGCGGTCACTCTACCCATCTCATCAACCAACTTAGAGATGTGGAATGGAAACAGGGCCTGAATTTTATTACCATGGATTCCCAAGCTCTTTACACCAATTCCCCATGATAGGGGGACTCAAGTTATCCAACAATGTTTGCAGGAGGTGGGTATGACCTCAGTGAGACACCAGGAATTTCTTCTTGATTCTATTTTATTTATTTATTTTACAGCACAATTATTTTCGGTTTCATCAGTATTTTTTTTTTACAGACGATGGAGACGACCATGGGGACAAGATTTGCCCCCAGTTATGCCAACCTATATATGGGGGCCTTTAAACATGAGTAACATGAGTAACATTTGGAATGGCACCTATAGGGCGAATCTGGTCTTCTATGGCCGTTACATCGACGATCTGATTTTCATTTGGGAGGGTGGTAGTCTATTGGCACAGGATTTTGTTCAGCACCTTAATTCTAAGAATTCTAATTCTTTAACCTCTCTTTCTCCAGTTCTTATAACGATAGTCACACAGTTTTTCTTGATCTCACTCTATCCACCAGAGGCACTGAAAATGTTACATCCACTTATAAAAAACAAGTGGACACGAATAATTACCTTAATTTCACTAGCTTTCACCACCGCCCTTGGATCAAAAATATTCCAAAAGGTCAACTTTTATGGCTTCGCCATAATTGCTCAGATGTAGATACATTTGAAAATCATAGAGTGTGTTTTGAGAACAGTGCTGCCCCAAAAGTGTGCATTATACTGTAGCTGTCACTGTGGTACTGTAAAAGGGGATTCCTCAACCCCCTAGGTCAGAAACCAATGAATCAACAAGAACACAGTACTGGGCGCTCACAGATACATGCAAGGTACAAAAATCTTTTAATGTAAGGAAAAAAGATAAAACCATAAATCAAAAAATAATACACAATAATGTTGGTAACATAGGGTAATAATTCAAAGAATGGAGTCCCAAATGGATGGTGATGCTAACTGTAATAAACCACAAAGTTCAGGCTCAGTTATATAGCGGCACTAAACACAATACATCCACAATATGTGCCAAGAGGTATATGCATTGAGTGTAATGAGTCTCAAGGTACAGAGTCTTAGTAGTACCATAGTAGAACAGGTCCCTTAGATGCAGACAAAGTTCAGCTGCTCACTAATAGTGTAGGTCCCGATGGTATGCACATACCTTAGTTGTAGAGAGGAAATGAGGCTTGTTACCTATATAGTAACCTGGATAGTATTGATGCTGTGGTCAATCATGGCTAGTCCTGGTTCTCCCAAACTCCACGGTGGACTGCTGTGGTTTCCTCAGCTGGGGATCTGGATAGGAGCACTGTGAAGGAGCTTCTGCAGTGTACCTGTGATGTGTCCAGAGTGGGTCGTCCGCTCCCCATTCCAGTGTCTTTTGTGCGGTCGGGCTTTCAGACTGTATCGACATAGACAATGATTCTGAAGTCCTGTAGTTAGGGACGCTGGATGTAAGCTGGTATCGGCTTTTCTCTGCTCGTGTAGACAGATCCTCCACTACAGTGGTGTATTGTAGAATGATGGCTAAGGGCACACTTGCACGTTCTTGTGGTTAAGAGATCTCTAAGGGTACAAGTGGCTTGAGGGTCCGCTCCTCCAACCCTACGCGTTTCACCCTTTCTAGGGCTTCTTCAGGGATAAATAATCAGAGTGAACCATAGTGTGCTGCAGTGCAGTGTGACAGAGATTACTGATTTGTTCGTTTGGCGGTAAATTTAAAGATACAGGCCATCAGACATTCAAGTTTTGCCTTCTATATTCAGACTTGTTAGTAGATATATAGCAAAAATGTACAATTTAGATATAGGCAATTTATTGGAATAGGGAGGTTGCTAGATCTAGATCTATATTCAGACCTATAGGCAGTTTATTTGAATAGAAAAGTCCCTAGATCTAGGTCTATGTTCAGACCTTTTGGGGCCAAGGTGTCCAGATTGTATATCCACCTCGTTTCCTCCCTTGCTATTTTAGCTAGGTAATCCCCTCCTCTCCAGCACTTGGTTACTTTTTGATGGCCATAAATTTCAGTCCTGTCAGGTCCTTATTGTGATTTTTCAGAAAGTGTAGCAGGATGCTATAAAGTCATCCCTTTTTTTATGTTTAATATATGTGCATTAATTCTCACTTTTAAGCTTCTGATAGTGCGGCCTACATATTGTAAGCCAAACGGACACTCCAATAAGTAAACCTTGTATATTAGCGCAAGTCTGTGACTGGACCCTCCCGGCGGGTTGTAAACCGTGGGTGGATCTGGAGAGGAGTGCCTCCTCCCCTCTCCCTACGGTAGACCTGCTTTGGACGCCTTTTCCTATGAGACCAATAGGCACACCACGCTTGATGAGCATAGCCCATGCAATCCAGGTGTGGGATACTAGTGTAGTCCCCAACCGCTTTTTATCTCTACCGTCTAGTAATATATCATTAGCGGCAATCTCCAAGCTTATTCCAAATATTAAGGGCTGGATTGCTAAAGGTATTGATACCCTACACCAAATTCTTCAGGGCCCCTCTCCCCGCTCCTTTCAACAAATACAGTCTGAATTCTCCCTATCTCCAAGAGAGCAGTTTTCTCATCTTCAAATTACCCACTGGTGCGAAGGCATCAGGAAGCGGGGACCACCAATTGCCCCTCTTCCCGAACCCTTTCTCTTCCGACTATCTCCCACACCACTCCGGAAGTCGATTACCTTTTGGTATAGTACCCTAGCTCCAGAATCCTCTAGAACTAAAACCAAAAATCAATTAGCTTGGGAAAGGGATTTGGGCATAGATTTGTCTCTGGAACAGTGGGAGCAAATCCATTCATCGGCTTTCAAATTCACCAGATGCATTGACCACTCGGAGAGGCAGCTGAAACTCCTCCATCAAATATATTTCACTCCGGTATGCTTACACAAAATTTGGCCTACTCAGCCCAGCCGCTGCTGGAGAAACTGTGGGGAGAGGGGAGATATTTTCCACATCTTTTGGTCTTGTGGGACTATTCAGCCCTTCTGGGACCAGATCTCACAACTGGCATCTAAGGTGTGCGGGCTTCAGGTGGTCCTTACTCCGGAGATCTCATTACTGCATCTGTTCCCATCAGACATTCCCTCAGACAGATGGTACGTACTGAGACATATATTGTCAGCAGCAAAAGCTGCCCTGGGTCAGGCATGGAAATCTCCCTTGGCTCAGTCAGCGGCTAAGGTAGTGGCTAAAGTGAATTTTAGCTATAATATGGAGACACTAGATGCACCTTAATCTGCTTCCGTCTCAGCCCCGGCTATACAGTGGTTTTTATGGGCGGAATTCTTAGCAAATGACCCTACTCGGGCCCCTGCTAGGAACCCTGCTGGCTGTGAGTCTCCGGAACAGGTGGACTCACCTCCTCCTTCCCCGGGGTTAGGTGTGCCCTCAATCCCATGATTACTGACTTTTGAAATATGCCTGTCTGCAACTCCAGTCCGGTCCTGTCTGCAACTCCAGTTCGGTCCCGTCTGCAACTGAAGTCCAGTCCTGTCTGCAACTCCAGTCAGGTCCTGTCTGCAACTCCAGTCCGGTCCTGTCTGCAACTTCAGTACGGTCCCATCTGCAACTCCAGTCCCGTCCCGTCTGCAACTCCAGTCCCGTCCCGTCTGCAACTCCAGTCCTGTCCCGTCTTGGTTGCAGTCCAGTCCGGTTCTAGCCTCACTCCAGTCCGGTCCAGCCTGACTCTCACCATCCTTTCAGTTGCCACACATCATCTGGCCCTACTGAACTCTAACCCACGTGGTTCGGTGGCTACATGTCATCTGGCCCTACTGGACTCTAACCCACCTGGTTCGGTGGCCACACGCCATCTAGCTCTGTCAGGCAGCTACCTTACAGACCTCTCTGCTTATTCTCTCCATTGCAAGACTCTTGAACTGCATATCATTGCATTATTTGTTTATGTACAGACACCTCATTAAACCTGCTAATTTCTCCTACCAATCCGCTCAGTCATCATTGCTCCTGGATCCCGTGACAGGTTCACCCAATATTGAAACCGTGACAGCTTCTATCTGGTGTATCTGGTGACCGCCGATGTTAGTTCTCTATATACTATCATCCACCATGAAAAAGGATTGGATGCAGTTAGGTCTTTTTTACATACTTCCAATGTTGATTCTAATATCCAGTTTCACTTTAGAAGGTATAAATTTTATTTAGAAAAATTATTATTTTTATTTTGAAGCTGATTATTATTTACAGTGTGTCGGTACCGCCATGGGGACAAGGTTCGTGCCCAGCTATGCCAACCTGTTTATGGCCTCTTAAGGAGTCATCTAAGGTTCATCAGGGGCATGGCTGGGTGGCAAACCTCTCCTCATGGTTAAGGTACATTGATGACGTGATTTTTTTTGGAAGGGTTATCAAGACAGTCTGGGTTCTTATTGTAATTTTCTTAAAATTAATTATTTGAATATTAATTAAACTTTTCTGTATAGTAAAACAACTATTAATTATCTTGATCTGACCATTTACATTAAAGACAATGAAATACATACTTGTACATATAAGAAAAACACTGACTCAAATTCTTTTATAGAATGGTTGAAGAACGTCCCTATGGAACAGGTTAGAAGGGTCAAAAGGAACTGTAGTGAAACACAAGTACTCAACCAACAATTGAAAGAAATTAAAGAAAGATTTGTGCAGAAAAAGCATGATATTTTTTTTTTTAATAGTGTACAAGGTCAAGTGGAAGGAATAGAAAGACATGCTATTTTAAAGGGTAAGACCAAGAAAGAAAGAGTATATAATAAGTGGTCTTTCTGTACAAAATAACACTAATCACCCAAAAATTGAAAAGGTGTTTTCGAAACATTGGGGTATTCTAAAGAGAGACCCTGTTATTGGATTATTATTATCAGACAGACCCTCCTTTAATTATAGTAGGGCTGATAACATAAAGAACTTATTAGTGAGAAGCTCCCTCCCAACACCAAGTAGAAAGCGTAATATACGCACTATAGGGTTCCACAGATGTGGAATGTGTAATGCCTGTAGAACCATAAAAATGAATAAGTCAAAGTTTGTTTATTTTATAGTGAAAGAAAAATCACGTCATAAATTTTTTTATAACTTGCAATACTAGCAATGTAGTTTATCTTCTACAATGTAGATGCAATATGTTTTATGTTGGTCAAACTTTGCGACCTCTCAAGGCCAGGCTTTCTGAACATTTGAGAAATATTAGGAATGGTGTTGAGACTCATTCAGTCTCAGCACATTTTAAAAAACATCATAATTGTTCCACTATAGACTTAATTGTTTTTTGGGGATAGAAGCTATTACTAACAATTGAAAAAATAGAGATATTGGGCCTGATTCAGAGATCCGTTATTAGTTGCGTGCGTATATTTCTGAGCGCAATGCAGTGAGGAGTCATTAATTTGAATAACACGCCTACCAAGGAAGGTGTAAGTGTCTGACCCTGTAGATAGGAGCGTAACTATGCGATCTGAAACCTCCGTGCGTACATTTACGTTTTTTTTTCCGTAGTTAGTTGCGTAACGTTAGGTTCGGCTTAAACTTTTATTTGAAGACGTCATGTTATTGCTGTATGTTAGTTATCCTTGTGAGATATTGAATTAAAGTATAATTTGTATTGATTTATTTTAAAATATAGGTTATTGACCTACATTTTTATGTCTACTTCTCTAATAATGTTATAATCATAATTTATACTAATATATAACAATGTTATAATAATACCAAAAAATGGATTATGTTCTTCTATAATAATGTGTGTTATTATTGCTAATAATAAATGTGTCGTTTGTTATGCTACTGTTATACAAATAATCTTCATACTTAGTTAATTTTAGTTTTTGGTTTATGAATTCAAGAATGTTTAGTGGCACACATTAATGTTATGTTAACAATCAACATTGTACACTTATATTTGTAAATTTTTTTACATTCAAAGTGTTTTAGGGTTAATTTATTTGGCTCATTGACCATAATGAAATACGCAATTTGAATGTGTTGTATTTTTTTATATTTAGGAAAACATATGTATTACACATGTTATGTACTCTTATATTTCCAAAAATGTTAATTTTGACTCTACATAGCTTTCTCAATAGGATTGTGAGTAACAAAAGTTATGTTCACATTTACATATTCAAACCACATGTTATATTACTCAACAACCTTATGTCTATACTGGTCTTGACAAACTATGACTGGTCCGAAAAATACGGTATATGTATACCTTAGGATTAGCTACAGACTTCACTATGTGAAAGGAAACAATATTAGCTTTTATAGTTTGATACTCCTCTTAAAACTATGTATTGTATAGTGTGTGTTTGCACCTTTACACCTGTGTACCATTTATTGAAAAAAAAACAGACACATTTTGTATTCTATAAAATGTAAACATCATAAACTTGTGGCTTAATAGTTATGCAGTAAGGGTTCATGTTGTCCAAGTGTCCTGGGACCAATAGTTACTAAGCTGTGAGTTAATAAACAGTGGAGATTTTTCCCATAGCAACCTATCATATTACCTATCTTATTCAAATCTTGTTTTTTAGAGAATGTCTACTCAAATCTCATTGGTTTCTCTGGTCAAAATCTACACTCGTTTTTAATGCACAACTTTGGAAATATGGGCCCTGCTGTGATTGAACATTTTGTTTTTGTTTTTATTTTTATTTTTAGGATATAGCTATTCTACTGCAATCACAATTTTTCATTATGGGTTAATATTGTTCTTCAAAACGGATTATACATATTTTTAAGTTATCAATTTAAGGTCTGTGCTTAATCAATGCAGTCATCGTTTTATTTGAAAAATAACACTGACATGATCATCCTTTAGATATGTGTTTAATTGTTTCATATGTAACATACATGTGATGTAAGCTTCTCAGTGGTCAACCACTTTACTCTGCAAATTACATCAAATAATAAATAATTATGTTTACATTTTTGTAATAAAGTAATGTGTATGGATCATAACAAATGTGCATTAAGGAGCTGATTCAGTGAGTTACATGTAAACATTTATATAAAGGGTTAAGGATAGACCTCAATAATACCATGTTGAAAAGCTATGGGAAACAAATGTAATTTATAAAAGCTGATGCATAATGTGTATTTTTAAAATCTTAGTTCAAATGTACTTTATTTAATTAACATCAAGCTATGAATATTTTGTGTTTATGTGTAAAATGAATGCACTTGTCATGCATGCAATAAACTATAAATTAATTTACATCTCTTACTTTCATTAAAGGTTTACCACAGCTGTACAATTGCAACTTTAAAATAAGGTGTACCTGCATCTCTGAATGTAACATTTAACAATTTCATAGTATTTTTTGTAAACAAAAGGGCACTTTAAATGATTTTAAACACTTATGAAATAGTGATATAAAAAACATTCTTAAAAATAAAAAAATGGATGATTGGCTGAATTTATTTTTAGTTTTTAGGTCTGTAACTTTCAAGAATTGATAAGAAATTTAACAATAGTTAATCATATTTTTTACGTTACAAACTTAAGAATACATAATTTCAAATTTTATAATTAAATGTGATTTGAAATCATGTAAATTCTAATATATACACGTTTAAAGTTTGAGATTGACAAAGTTGCATCTATAAATATGTTTTTCAGGATTAATAATAATATGTAATAAATTGAATTTTTGTGTCCAAACATTTTTATTGTTGTCGGGGTAACCCTCCTGGGTTACTGGTTCAACCTTCAATTCTGCAGTCACTAAATCCTATATCCTGTAAAGTAATAAGTTTTAGGCCATCAGATGGGAGTAAGTAATGAAGCCACACAATTGCTTGGCTGACCAGACTGTACTGTTTTATTGTTCAATAATAG
>WWET01009758.1:4660-19464 GCA_011038615.1 Limnodynastes dumerilii
AGTGAGGGATAGTAACTTGTAGTTAGTGCTGGCTCCCGTTAAGATCAACGGGCCAGCGAATCTTTATGAAGTGTTTGTGCATCGCCATGGAAACAGCAGATTTCCATGGCGAATGCACTTTAGTAAATTTTAAAATGTTAATTTTCAAGTGATAATGAGCGTTTTAGTGTTAAAACACCCATTATCACCCGAAAATTTAAATAGTAAATGGAGCCCTATGTGTCAGCACATGCATAAAAAGGAGGTTTACATGTTAGGCATTGCAGTAATTCTAATTACTAATGGATTAATTACTTACCTCCGATGCAAGTCTAGTGGCGGGTGGCAGGACAGGACAGAGCTCCAGTGGCAATCACTGACGGAGAAAAGAAGAGAGGGATTGAAGAGGAGAATAAGAAAGAGATAGAGAGCGGAAGAGAAGATAGACAGAGGGAAAGGATAGGACAGAGCAGAGGGATAGACAGAGGAGAGCAACGGGGAGAGACACAGGAGCAGGATAGAGCAGAGGGATAGACAGAGGAGAGCAGCGGGGAGAGACACAGGAGCAGGACAGAGCAGAGGGATAGACAGAGGAGAGCAGCAAGGAGAGACACAGGAGCAGGACAGAGCAGAGGGATAGACCGAGGAGAGCAGCAGGGAGAGACACAGGAGCAGGACAGAGCAGAGGGATAGACAGAGGAGAGCAGCAGAGATACAGGATCAGGACAGAGCGGAGGGATAGACAGAGGAGAGACACAGGAGCAGGACAGAGCGGAGGGATAGACAGAGGAGAGCAGCGGAGAGACACAGGAGCAGGACAGAGCAGAGGGGTAGACAGAGGAGAGCAGTGGGGAGAGACACAGGAGCAGGACAGAGCAGAGGGGTAGACTGAGGAAAGCAGTGGGGAGAGACACAGGAGCACGACAGAGCAGAGGGGTAGACAGAGGAGAGCAGTGGGGAGAGACACAGGAGCAGGACAGAGCAGAGGGATAGACAGAGGAGAGCAGTGGGGAGAGACACAGAAGGACAGAGCAGACGGATAGACAGAGGAGAGCAGTGGGGAGAGACACAGGAGCAGGGCAGAATGAAGGAATTCATATTTTTAAATTACTTTCAATTTTTTAAGCATCGGCATTAAGAAGCTATTGAATATTATTGATGATTTTGTGATTGTCGCCTTTCCACCACCATTAAATGTCTAAGTAAAGTTGTGGATCTTTTCTGGAATCATAGTTTTACTGGTATCAGAAAGACTGTGTTCGAAACATGTTTTAATGTACTTACCATAACGTTACACCAAGGTCTCCTGAATTACATAGCAAGACGACAGCAAATGCCAAGGAGCAGATGTTCACCAGCCAGGAGGAAGTGATGGTGTTCTATCCTGTATGGTGTGTGACACAGGCAATAAACCGTTTTAGTTGCTCTTCTCTGCTCCAAGCTATACATGTTACTTCCTCTAGTCTCTCTGTATGGTGTGTGACACAGGGCATGCACCATTTTAGTGGCTCTTCTCTGCTCCAAGCTATACATGTTACTTCCTCTAGTCTCTCTGTATGGTGTGTGACACAGGCCATGGACCATTTTAGTTGCTCTTCTTTGCACAGTCTCTAATGTATTTGTCTTTCTGGAGATACGGCTCCAGCACTGACCCCAGTATTCCAGGTGAGGCCGCACCAATGACCTATAAAGGGACGTCACTACTTCTCTATATCTACTACTAATTCCTCTCCCTATACACCCGGCATGTGACTTGCCTTTCTCATTGCTGTGTTACATTGCTTGGCTGCCTTTATATCACATGACACTGTGACTCCTAGATCCCTTTCCTCCTCAGTAGTTTCTGATGTAGCGCCATTAATGATATATTAAGCTTTTGGGTGTTTATACAAGCGACTAAGGTTATGTACCTCTTCCCTCCCATGGAACGTCTCTCCTAATGCAGGTGGTTGCGGCAGTCACTTGCACAGACCTCCCAACTGTCCCGATTTGAGTGGGACAGTCTCTCTTTCGGGGGACTGTCCCGCCCGCCTCACAACTCGTCCTGCTTCCATAGGACGGAGTAACGTTCAGTCTCCAGGGTAACACATTCTCCACATACGCTGCTCTTCTTTATGTTGTATACTGTATAACAGCTGTCGCTGTTTTCCATGCTAGTTCTGTTTACAAACCCTTACTGACCTTCATTGTCCATCATTTTAGACAGCAATAAACATGCTGTCTAGGGGTGCTGCAGTATAAGATAAATCCACAATGGGCAGCAACAACTGGCTTCCAGGTTGGTCCCTGCCACTTGTGTTGACGTTCGATTTAGGTTCTAGCTTTTAACACTTGTGTAAGATGCTATTACAGATAGTGTGATATTGTCGTGATTATGTGTTTGCCCGTTTGGATGGATAAATGGCCAAATAACGCAAACGATGAACTGTATGAAGTTGCCCAGCAATAATCTAGATTCTGACAGGCCCTCACTCAAGAGAAATGTCAGACAGTCTGATGCAGTGTGTAAAAAATATATCCTAGGAACATAGAACGTCTGCATTACAAGTGAGTGACTCCCCTACATCCAGCAACAAAATGAACTTCTGTCTCAACTTTGTACATATTTCCAACTGTTTGTTTTTTTTATTGCCCCTAACTAAATATTGTGCAACGGATTTGCAACATTTTACATTTATTATGTCACTGTGTAAGACAATTTTATGTTATTTTCTGTTCTTTTATTTATTTTTTGACATTAAGAACACCTATAAATGTACCGCAAAATGGTTTTGGTATTTACAGTTTATTCTGATTCAGTTATAACACGAACCACAAAAATTGATTATTGCCACGATCATGTCTTAAGGTTTCAGCTGTGATTACGTTGCATATAGTAAAGGGGAACTCATGCGAGATTTAGGTTTTTTTTTTTCTCCCCTTATACTACTTTCAGTTGATAAAGGGGGTTTAATATGCACACAAGACTATCTAATAGAGGTTAGTTTTCCTGCCACTCATGAAGACTGTCTGTTTCACAAATATTATAGTGCTGGTTGTTGTGTGTACCTTAAAAAAAAAAAAAAAAATCAGTGCACCCCTGGACAAGGCCGATATAAAAATGCAAACTGTATTAAGTGATGTACGATTATAAGGCCGCCCTGCAGATAATTATATGTATGCTGGATCGATTTATCGCAACGTTTCCAACTGATAATAATATTGGTTGATTCTTCTAGAGATTAGGCTTCCAGAATTGCACACAGGATTCTAGATGAGGCCGTATGAATGACCTATAAAGTGACTACAACTCTGTCTGCTACTAATTCCTCTCCCTATGCGAATTAGCATCTGCCTTTCTCATTGCTTTGTTACGTGATATAACTCCCTTTAAGTTACATATGAGATAGTGACTCCTAAATAGTGCAAGATTTAGCGGGTTTTTTTTGCCAATATGGTTTGAGAGTTTCTTAATTAAAAAGAGGGTTTCGGGAGTTTAAGGGGCCAAAATAAATATATAAACGTTAATTTGTGTGACGTTATAGGTTTATCTCTGACAATCCAATTCATGGTTTTAGATATTGCTGCAGCGGCAACAACTACAGAGTTAGAAAAACAACAATAACAAAATGATTTTAAAAAACCCTGTTGAAATGATAGGGCTGCAAATGAATGTAGTGTAGAGAGGAGTTAGCAATTATCACCTCTCATCTCCTATTGTGTTAGCACTTTTTACATTTGCTTCCTTGCTTTCTTTTGTTTGTTTGCTGTTCTCTGCTCTTGATCAGCACCACAAAATATAATAAAGATCCTAAACATTATTGAATATCTCACACAAAATATTACTCTGTCCCTTCAAAGCCCTCATCAGACCTGAATACAGGCGGAGAAACAGAAAGTCTTGAATAAAAACCATGTGGCGTTTCGTGTCTAATAAATGCTTTTTAACAGCAAGAGAGTGTTGCGGAGCATCTGACATGCGCGTTCCCAAAAAAACAACCAAATTCCGCCGCTGTCGTGCGTCAGATTGAATCCGGTCCTAAGTGTGCAGAGAAGAAAACCTTTTACATCGGAAATGCTGTGTTTATTACCTACATAGATCGCACAGCGTCCTGCCCTAGTTCCTAAATTAGATTTTGATGTTTGATCTTGAAGCAAGCGTATATATTAACATGAATCCAGCTCAAACCGGAAGACCAGAGGCGGAACTAGCGAGTTGTGGGCCCAGGTGCAAATAATATGCTTTGGCCCTGAAGATTTCCCAGGTAACCCAGTTTGAATAATTACACCTGGTTATTTATAAAGAGATATGGCATGGTGGCTCAGTGAGCAGCACTTGCGCCTCCCAGCTCTGAGGTCATGGGTTCGATCCCCTGACTGGGCCTGAGGTTTGTATGTTCTCCCTGTGTCTTCGTGGGTTTCCACCAGGTGCTCCAGTTTCCTCCCACACTCCAAAAACATGCTGGTAGGCTAATTGGCTGCTGACTCAATAAACCCATGTGTGTGTATGTGTGAGGGACCTTAGTATGTAGATCCAATAGGGGCTTAGGACAGATGTGAATGTGTAATGTACTGCAGACCATATTTGATGCTTTATAAAATAAGCCTTAATAATAATCATGTTTAATGTGTCACATTATCTTGTATGTACAAAATATCACATGATAGTATTTTATATGCATATGAACAAATACTGTCATTAATAATGAAATGTAAAAGTTGGATTTCAATATAAAAGTGAGTTAAATATAATACAACCCCTTTAAGTACTGCTTGTGGGGGAGGAGGGGTTGTCAATATGAAATTGACCAATCAGTAATGGCTATTTAGTCACGTGATAGTTCCAACCTCTGCTTCACCTCTCCATGCGCTGGGGACACAAGTTATACATATGCTCTGAATGAGCTCTGATTTGTTGACTTTAGACCAGAGTTATTTGCACTTTGAGTGCATGGCCGCCAGCACCTTGCGCTCTTTTTTGCGGTTAAATCTCTTGACAAAGCTGCTGCTGCTAAGGACGAGACCGTCTCCGGCCCTTAAACGCCCATTGATCGTTTTCTGCATGGGTGACGGTAATTCCATCCTCTTGTGATAAATCTGTCCCATTATAATGTACCGGCTCCCTGCAGTACATAAGAATAGAATTGTTCAATCAACTGGTGTAAAATATATTAAAACATTTGTATAAAAATAATTGCCTTTGCTGCCAATACATTAGTGTGACTGGGTTAACATTGTAGAGGAGTCAACAATCAGTAGAGTTAAAGGGGACAGTGATTGGGGCTAATTCAGAGCGGTTACAGTCATGTGTTTGACAATCAGAAGGTTAAGGGTTAGTCTTAGGCGTTGGGGTTATTTAGGGGTATGGTGGTTGGGATTGGGGTTAAGGTTAAAGTTGGGGTTTGCTGTTATTCTTAGGGATAAATTTAGTGTTGGGGTTAGATTTTGGATTTAGTGTTCAACCCCCGGCTTGTAGTTGTGTGCGTAGGGGGCTAATTAAGAATGATTTTGCCTAAACGCACCCAGATTTCCTCATTTAAATGCCTCCCTCCACACAATCTTCTTATCTTCATTCTTAAATTTTCCCAGCACGCCCCTTCATTCTTAAGTCATTATGAACCTTGAGGAAATAGGTTTGTAATGGTGATTCAGAGCCGCCTCGTTCTTAAGTCCTATGTAAATTACGTAGATTAAGTTACTACGCCTGCGCAATAGACGCCTTCTTAAATATACGCACCTGAAAAGCAGCATTTTCTTAACTGTAAATGAGGTCGTGTTCGGAGCAATAATAAAAAGGTGCAAATCAGCATTTGGATAAACCATGTTGCACGGCAATATACTTTTTTTTCATGCAGGCTTTGCGTTATTGCACACAATACTTAATGGCTTTTATAATATAGTGTACTCAGGGCCGGATTAAGGTTTGTGGGGTCCCATTCAATCAGTTAATAATGAAATATATATATATAGGTCGGTGGTACACACGGCACTTTTTCAAAAGGGCCGTTTTATACCACTGCATCTGAAGTGGCTCCCAAATCGATTGCTTCTGCCTCAATAAGGAGAAGAAATCAATCATACCTGAAACAAAGTCTCCACGCTGAATGATGAGTATTTATCCTTCTTAGGGATAAATTTAGTGTTGGGGTTAGATTTTGGATTTAGTGTTCAACCCTCGGTTTGTAGTTGTGTGTGTAGGGGGCTAATTAAGAATGATTTTGCCTAAACGCATCCAGATTTCCTCATTTTTACTTTTTTTTTGCATGTAGGTTTTGCGTTATTGCACACAATACTTAATAGCTTTTATAATATAGTGTACTCAGGGCCGGATTAAGGTTTGTGGGGTCCCATTCAATCAGTTAATAATGAAATATATATATATATATAGGTCAGTGGTACAAACGGCACTTTTTCGAAAGGGCCGTTTTATACCACCACATCTGAAGTGGCTCCCAAATCGATTGCTTCTGCCTCAATAAGGAGAAAACATCAATCATACCTGAAACAAAGTCTCCACGCTGAATGATTTAGTATTTATCCTTCCCTACCCCTTATCCTAATTCTTACCCTAACCCTCTCCTTCCATTACCCTAACCCTCTCCTCCCTGCAGTCTGACCCTAAGACTGCCCTCCCCGCAGCGTGACCCTAAGACTCCCCTCCCTGTAACCTATCCCTAAGACTCCCCTCCCTGCAGCCTGACCCTAAGACTCCCCTCCCTGCAGCCTGACCCTAAGACTCCCTTCCCCGCAGCCTAACCCTAAGACTCACCTTAGAGTCCTACTGCTCTTCTCCGGTTGGTGCAGGGTGTCCGCAGCGTTTCCGAATGAATGAAGGTGTAAGTGTACCGTTCAGCATACTTACCCATTCATAAAAAAAATATCAAAATAGCGCTATTTTCGAAATAGAGACGGTCGAAAATTAGTTTTTGTCTGTCTCTATTTTGTAAACAGCATATTTACAGCGATGACTGCATCCGCTTTTAACAAAACCTATCTTTTACCTCTTGTCACTCCTATCTGCTTTCTGTCACAGCTTTTCCCCTCTTCACACCTCTTTCAGACCTTTTCTCTTCTTCACACCTCTCTTACACACCCATTACCCATTACACACACCTCTTCCTCCTCCGTTTCTCTTTACAAGCTCCACATACACGTATCTCAGTTGTTCATGCCATGCAGGGATTTTTATAGGAGCACATCCCGTGACCACTGTGCGGCCCAATTCACCTCCGTTCATCTAACCCTGCCTGGACTCCCCTCTCCAGCGTTCCCTTCAGCCCATCTCCCAATGTTCCTAACCTGTCTCTTTGGGCTGGATCCAGAATTAATGGTAGGTTTTGTACATACTCACATCCGAAATTTGCTATCCACTATTCTGTACATGCGAGTAGAGTGCCAGCATAAGCGAGAGTCGGCATTTCAGGCACGCAGGCTCAAGAAATGTCACCTATGGGGCCAGATTTACTAAACTGCTGGTTTGGAAAAGTGGAGATGAGGCCTATAGCAACCAATCAGATTCTACCTCTCACTTTCATTTTACATACTAGAGAATGTCAGCTAGAATCTGATAGGTTGCTCAGGGCAACATCTCCACTTTTCCAAACCCACAGCTTAGTAAACCTGGCTATGTACACAAATAAAACTGCACCCCCTGCTGTTCAACAAGATTTTTGTCCTGTAGCTAAAGGCACATAGAATCAGTCAGTGCTTGGTGGCCATGAAGCACCAGAAGTGGTCAGCAACAGCAGATACGGCCAGTAAAGCTGGCCATACACTAGAGCGATTATCGGGCCGATCCTTCAATTATCGCGTAAAGAGCCGAATTATCGCGCAAGTGTATGGTAACGATTTTTTGAACGAGAATCCAATAATCGTACAAAAAGGGCTTCTGAACGATTATTGGATCTTTTGACATGTTTGATTTTAAACGATAAAAAGCACCAGATTTTTGGAAAATCGCATAGTATATGGCCATTTCACAATAATTGTGAGATCTTCAGCGATAAATTAATGGTGAAGTGGAGGCGTGCTTATGCAAATGAACTGCGACATTTACCAAAGCGCCTTGTGCATCACGAGCTGTGGGACATGGATTTGTTGCTGCAACCTACATTATGAACTGGGACATTTCATGAAGCGCCTGTGTTGAAACACCTGCTTATATATGGGCGAAGATTCCAAGACCTTTCGTATTCGCATCCATCACGGCAGCAAAGAACAAAGAGCTATCTAGCACAGGAAGTTATATTTATACTTCCTATCGTCTACGTCAGTCAACGTCGGTCAAACCCACATGCGAACAACAGACCTTTATGTAAATTTGCAAAGAAAATCAGACGATAAAATAAAATTGTCGTACTGTGTATGGCCAAAAGCGATATTTTACACCCGACAAAAGACCAAAAATCTGCGTTTTTTTTAAACTTTAGAACGATTATCGTATGAGACAAATGTGATGTATGGTGCCGATATTATTTGGCCCTGTGGCAGAAAAATCGGCAAGATTATCGCCGAATTCATGGGATTTTCGATAATCGTACTAGTGTATGGCCAGCTTAAGGCTATAGCCCCAATATGCATCCCATACAACCTTCAGGGGAGATGAAGCAGATCTTTCTATTATTTTTTCTGTTGTTGAGAGGTGGAGTTTTTCATGTTAATGTTGTTATGTTTTATCTGTTTCCAGGCCTCCAGCACAAGATCTATATAAACCTTAATTTGGCTCTGATTTGGATGGGTCTTGAAAGGGTTTTCTTTCAAACCTGTTAATGACAACGGTCCTGATTCAGACTTTGTAACAACAGGTCATTTCCGTACAATCCATATGGAAATTGTCTGTCTGTGTGTACTGAGCATGTGCGGTACAAAGGAATTCTGCATCGTACCTCATCCGTCCAATGAGATACGCATGCTGGGTGGGATCTGGTTTGGTAATTGTACAGTAAGGGCGTACCACACCATTCTGTATGTGCCCTTCCACATTCAAAATATTAAAGGTAGGGTTCTGAATGCATTATGATTTTGATGGGGCCGTTTTCTCTTAGCCAGTTCCGAACTGGATTGGATATCGATTGCTTAAGCCTCAATGAGCCATAGCAATCGATCCCTGGAGCATTGAACACGGTGCTCCGAAAGGTGAGTGGCCAAACTAACCCCAACCCTTCCCCTAATTCTAACCCTATCCCTCCCTTCCCGGCAGCCTGATCCTAACCCTCCAATGCCCGCAGCCTAACCCTAACCCTCCATTGCCCACAGCCTGATCCTAAGCCTAACGACAAATAGCGACAGGCACACTACTCACCCATTCTGAACAAAATTATTGTAATTAGATGGGTATTCGAAATAGGGACAGCTGAAAAGGATTTTCGGCTGTCCCTATTTCGCAATACCATCTTTCTAAGCAGAGACTTCCACCGGGCATGCACTACCCGCACATGTACTGAATTCTGGATAGAAAATTCTGTATGGAAGCTAATGTACAATATCTGCTATTAATTCAACTTGTGGTGTTCCAGGTGTTGTGAAAATACAGTTTCCACCAAGCTCTGCCTGTCCTCTCTCTATCATCTATCTCCTTCCCATGTCCTCTCTCTATCATCTATCTCCTTCCCATGTCCTCTCTCTATCATCTATCTCCTTCCCATGTCCTCTCTCTATCATCTATCTCCTTCCCATGTCCTCTCTCTATCATCTATCTCCTTCCCATGTCCTCTCTCTATCATCTATCTCCTTCCCATGTCCTCTCTCTATCATCTATCTCCTTCCCATGTCCTCTCTCTATCATCTATCTCCTTCCCATGTCCTCTCTCTATCATCTATCTCCTTCCCATGTCCTCTCTCTATCATCTATCTCCTTCCCATGTCCTCTCTCTATCATCTATCTCCTTCCCATGTCCTCTCTCTATCATCTATCTCCTTCCCATGTCCTCTCTCTATCATCTATCTCCTTCCCATGTCCTCTCTCTATCATCTATCTCCTTCCCATGTCCTCTCTCTATCATCTATCTCCTTCCCATGTCCTCTCTCTATCATCTATCTCCTTCCCATGTCCTCTCTCTATCATCTATCTCCTTCCCATGTCCTCTCTCTATCATCTATCTCCTTCCCATGTCCTCTCTCTATCATCTATCTCCTTCCCATGTCCTCTCTCTATCATCTATCTCCTTCCCATGTCCTCTCTCTATCATCTATCTCCTTCCCATGTCCTCTCTCTATCATCTATCTCCTTCCCATGTCCTCTCTCTATCATCTATCTCCTTCCCATGTCCTCTCTCTATCATCTATCTCCTTCCCATGTCCTCTCTCTATCATCTATCTCCTTCCCATGTCCTCTCTCTATCATCTATCTCCTTCCCATGTCCTCTCTCTATCTTCTTTCTTCTCAACATGTCTTCTCTCTATCACTTTGGTCTTTCCCCTTTACAGAATAAAAACAGAGTGGAAGTTGCTCAATCAATTTATAAGTATATGTTAAACAGGTGCGTGAAACATGTCCTCTCTCTAATGTATTTCCCCTCCACATGTCCTCTCTCCTTTGACTGGCGGGTGCATTACTGGATCCATTCCATTGTTTTTATAAAATGCGCCACTTGTTGAGTTGTTTGCAGGAAGTTTCAGAACATTTATCAGTAAAGCAATGGTTTGGGAATGAATTCATGCATTTGGCACAGGGAATATTTTCTCACCAAGCTTGAAGTCCAGGCAGGATTTGTGGCAGTTTAAATTGTCCACTGCTAGAATCTTGACTCTGAAGAAAAACCCGTCTGGCGTTATATACAGGCGATTCATCTTGTATAACCCTCCGCTATTTACCAGTATAGTCAGGAGCTGGGTCCCTTTACTGAGAGTGTCCACATCATGAATAATCCCATTCACAGCTATGACAAAGACAATAATTATTGGTATGTATAATGGTGGAATACTGTCCTCTTTCTATCATCATTATCCCCCATATGTCCTCCCTCTATCATCTCTTCCCTTCACATGTCCTCCCTCTATCATCTCTCCCCTTCACATGTCCTCCCTCTATCATCTTTCTCCCCTATGTGTTCTCTCTCTATTGTTTTCCCCCTCCATGCATTCACTCTATCTATCATCTTTCTCCTCCACCTGTCCTCTCTCTATCATTCTCCTCCACCTGCCCTCTCTCTATCATTCTCCTCCACCTGTCCTCTCTCTATCATTCTCCTCCACCTGCCCTCTCTCTATCATTCTCCTCCACCTGTCCTCTCTCTATCATTCTCCTCCACCTGCCCTCTCTCTATCATTCTCCTCCACCTGTCCTCTCTCTATCATTCTCCTCCACCTGCCCTCTCTCTATCATTCTCCTCCACCTGTCCTCTCTCTATCATTCTCCTCCACCTGTCCTCTCTCTGGACCAGATTCAGAATTAAAAACGTCAGGTAACTTACGCACGCAAAGGGCCTGATTCAGAGGCTGAAAATAAGAACTTAAAGTTACACCTGGGCAAAACCATGTTGATTTCAGGGGGAGTCAAGTTAATGTTATTCTATGCATGCAGGGAGAATGCTTTGCTGTTACTTATTGCACACAGATACCTGATCAGCTTCACTTTTAAACTGCTAATTAGACTTGAGCTGGGAAACATCACCTTTTAACTATAATACTGTTGCAACAAATGAAATTTGACTCCCCCTGAAATCAACATGGTTTAGCCCAGGTGTAACTTTAAGTTGTTTTTTCCATTCCGTGAGTTCGAATTTCTCATTACTGAATTTCTCATTAATTTACTTAAGCCTTATTTGTGCGGTATTTTATTCATTCAATTTAATTTTGTGCCAATGTATAATGGAGGTATTAATATATCTATTAAGGAAAATAACGACAGTACTTACCTGGATTAATCGTTCCTTTACTTAAACCGAGTACTATTTAAACCAACCACTGAACTATTTGATATCCATATTATTCTATATCATTTTCTCCTATAGTGTCCAGAATCCTTGATTAAATGATCTTAAGGTGCAATTCCAGTAGTGACTAATTAGTTCTCTTCTATGTATATTTTCTGTTGTGTACATTCCTGACGACAGCGTCTCATTGGTTACAATTAATAGAGCTTATAAAAACAATGTGTCTTGTTCTTTATTAATGTACATGTACTATTTGGCTCTTAGTTGATTTAGCGCATCGGCTAATATAATGTTTTCATCTTTTTGTACTGTTTTGTTTCCCTGTATGTTTTCAGTATAGCGGCACTCAGGTGTTCATTACTAATTGCTTGATCTGCATGGAGATTGGTTTAGGGGACTTATAAGCACTTACCCAGCACCAGAGTTCCATGGTAGCCCTTGAAAAAGCCGACGACCGGCGAAACGCGCGTTGGATCACGCGCCTCCTCCTCGTACACTCTGGGAATTTTTATGTAACTGGTAGCATAGGTAAGGGAGAGATACGTACCTGGGAAGAGGTGAAGCGCTGGCTGTGAGGCCGCTGATTGTTACACAGGGAAAGGTTCCTGCATGGCCTGTAGATAGGGTCCCTTTTCCAGTGACATCTATTCTTGTACATTTACTGTTGCAATATATCTGTGTGTTGCTGAGATATGATACAGTGTAGTTCATAATATCTTCTTTATTCGCCTTTGTTTTTAATGTATAATTAATCAATAAATTTAGTATTTTATTCTCTGCACTATACTGAGTCTTAATGGTTGTATTACAAGACTAATGTGCGCCAATGAGCAGTTGCCCTTTTGACCAGGTTATTCTGGTCCTTTCTTTGTATGTTACTTTTCAAACTGCGGGTTTGCACCTCCCTTATTATGAAATTTAAAAACTTGTGCATAGTCCATTTATCCTTATTGGCTGGACATACAATGGAGGCTGGACATATAAAGGGACAGAAAATGGAAGCTGGACATATGGGGCAGACAATGGAGGCTGGAAATTTAAAGGGGCAGACAATGGAGAAAGGATATAAGGGGCAGAAAATGGAGTCTGGACATAAGGGGCAGACAATGGAGGCTGGACATTAAAAGGGGCAGACAATGGAAGTTGGAAATAAAGGGCAGACATGGAGGCTGGACATTAAAAGGTGGAAAAAAAAAGTGGAGCCTGGACAAATAATAAAGAGGCAGACATGGAGTCTGGACATTACAAAGGGCAGACGTGGAGGCTGGACATTACATGGGGCAGACATGGAGGATGGACATTACAAGGAGCAGACGTGCACGCTGGACATTACATGGGGCAGACATGGAGGATGGACATTACAAGGGGCAAACGTGGGGGCTGGACATTACAAGGGGCAGATATGGAGGCTGGATATAATAATAAGGGGAAGACATGGAGGCTGGACATTACATTGGTCAGACATGGAGGCTGAACAAATAATATAGAGGTAGATATGGAGGCTGGACATAATAATAAGGGGCAGACATGGAGGCTGGACATTACATTGGTCAGACATGGAGGCTGGACAAATAATATAGAGGTAGATATGGAGGCTGGACAAATAATATAGAGGCAGATATGGAGGCTGGACATAATAATAAGGGGCAGACATGGAGGCTGGACATTTGAATCCTGGACAAATAATAAGTGGCAGACATATGGATGGTTGTCAAATAAAAGGGGCAGGCACTAGACGCGCAGGTCTGGGTGGTAAAGACACACCCACTTTCCCAGACACGCCCACTGGGTAGTACAAGGCACATCCCCTCTACCAGGCTGCAAAATTTTGTCCATCTTTAGAATTCTCAAACGTTGGGAGGTGTGCTTGCATATGGGTTCAGAGCGGCACAATGGCATACGTTTGTGCCTTTGTTCTTAGCATGCACAGGTTTACGTACATACGCAGATATATGTTACGCTAATGGATGCACTTTCGAGTTGGGATCAGGCCCATAATCTCAGGGGTGAAAGAAGAGTGAAAAAAAGAAAATTACCAATATTTCTTAAAATTGAACTATGAATTTTCCTTTAAATTGATATATTTTGTCTTATTTTATTATATTTTGTCTTATTGTAAAATCTTGACCTGGGTCTGGTACAATTTACTTTAAATAATCTCTTTTCAAGGGGTATAAACCTGAAATGAATTTATGCTTCCTGATTAGACACCACAAAGCTTCCGTCTCTTTACCTTTCTGGATTGCTGACCACTGTCTAATTCGTGCTCGTGTTTAATCAATGTCTTCTAGGGAGTAATTAATCACATTCTGCTGGTCCATGTGCTGACTTTAATATTTCATTATCAACTGGGGATAATTTGTGCTCAGCGCCAAGTACTGTATGGGGAAGAAACGTGAGAGGTTTGTCAGATGGACACCACAGTGAATGTTCCTCTCCCGAATTAGCAAAGTCTTCTTCCACAGGTTGTGAATGACTTATGAGCCAAACTTTCCTCCCAGCTGAGTCTGCAAGAGGTTTCTTTATATATATAGCAGCTGGTTCTCTGATAAGAGAAAAACAGATGGAAAGTTACACCTGGGCAAAACCATGTTGACTGTCAGAGGAAGTCTCAACTCTAATATTATTATATTCTTATTATATTATTATATTATTACACAGATACTGACCAGCGTTACTATTACACTTTTATTTATCCCCTCTCATCTCTAATACTATTATTATATTATTACACAGATACTGACCAGCGTTACTATCACACTGTTATTTATAACCTCTCATCTGTAATACTATTATATGATTATTATATTATTACACAGACACTGACCAGCATTACTATCACACTGTTATTTATCACCTCTCATCTGTAATACTATTATATTATTATTATATTATTACACAGACACTGACCAGCGTTACTATTACACTGTTATTTACCACCTCTCATCTCTAATACTATTATATTATTACACA
>WWET01009759.1:1451-19197 GCA_011038615.1 Limnodynastes dumerilii
CCCCCCCCAGCGCTCTTTCTGTACGTGTAGGGGAGGGTCGTCTGTAACTACGCACTGAAGAGGGGACTGAAGAGGTCTTGGTCGCCACTGCAAATGGCACGCTTCGAAAGGACTGTTCTCTCCAAGCCAGTTCTGGATTGGCTGGGAAATCGATTGCTTTTACCACACAGCAATCGATCCCCACAAGAATAAAGACACTGGTTTAAATGGTAAGTATAAATTTAACCTCAACCCTTCCCCTATTCCTTACACTAACCCTCCCTTCCTCACAGCTGGTTAAAAATAAATCAAGAATAATAATAATTAAAAAATAATAATAATAAAAATAAATAAACCAAATTAAACACAGACATTGGAACATCTCCCTCCTGGACTGACTGGCCTTTGTTCAGCTGAATGAAGCCAGGTGACAAATATAAACACCACTACTACCATATAATCCAATTTGTTGTTCTTTTAGTTCAACTGCTGTACGACATGCCCCTTTTCTAAATGTTCCTTAGGATTCTAGATAGTTGTATTTTCCTTTGTAATTGTTCCATCACCCGATTGGTTTCTTGATGGGTTCGGACTATATTAAGGTTAATACAAACCACTCCGCCACGCCCCCTGAAGTCTGACGAAACGCGTAGGCATCGGAGCAGTGTAGTATCCAAACTGCCTCCACGTGTAGCACAAGCTCCAGACTAGATATTGGGGTCGGGTAGCCGACTGAGGATTCGGGACGCTGGTCTCCTATAGAGGCGACATATGCCCGCCTGTGCTCCGTGGTTCTGTGATTGTTTTATCTTGCTGATTTTCAAGTCTCTCTCCGGTACGCCTTTTCATAGCACCGGGGGACTGATTGTGTATATATATATTCTATGTGTGTGCATAGATATGTACAGTGCGTGTAGATAAAGCATATCCTGTGTGAACTACAAAACAACCAAGGCCTATAATTTTCTATTGCATTTATGTCTTGTGGGCACAAGATGGCGCTGTTGCATCCTGATTCCGGGGTAAGACACGGTGATAGGGGACCTTGGGGTATGGGACTGGTCAATCCACTTTGTCAATTAATACTGCTGATTATGTGGAATATGCAGTTGAAAAATAAAGAGAACGATTAAACACTCATTAGCAGTTCTGTCCTATTATGTTCTGTTCACTTAAAAATAATTAAAATACAATGAACATGAGCACTGAAAACCAAATGAGCAATTGGTACAAATGAAAGAATTTTTCGTTTATTTACAATATACAAATTACCACCATAGCAATGGATAAACACAGGTGTAGCAGGAGAGCTCAATGTTTAGTGCGCCGACAGTTAGCCTGCGATAGGCACTGTCCTAGAGAATAGAGCAGTGACCGAGCAGCAGAGGAGAGGGAAGAAACAGAGGGGAGAGCGCGGATTAAGCAGAGGAGAGAGCAGGGACAGAGCAGCAGAGGAGAGGGAAGAAACAGAAGAGAGAGCGGGGACAGAGCAGAGGAGAGAGCGGGGACAGAGCTGAGGAGAGAGCGGGGACAGAGCTGAGGAGAGAGCGGGGACAGAGGGGAGGAGAGAGTGGGGACAGAGCAGAGGAAAGAGCGGGGACAGAGCGGAGGAGAGAGCAGGGACAGAGCAGAGAAGAGAACAGGGACAGAGTAAAAGAGAGGGTAGGGACAGAGTGGAGGAGAGAGTGGGGGGGGAAANGAGCGGGGACAGAGCGGAGGAGAGAGCGGGGACAGAGCGGAGGAGAGAGCGGGGACAGAGCGGAGGAGAGAGCAGGGACAGAGCAGAGGAGAGAGCAGGGACAGAGCAGAGGAGAGAGTGGAAATGCGGGGAAGAGAGCGGGAACAGAGCAGAGGAGAGAGGGGACAGAGAAGAGGAGAGAGTGGAAACAGCGGGGAAGAGAGCGGGAACAGAGCAGAGGAGAGAGCGGGAACAGAGGAGAGAGTGGAAACAGCGGGGAAGAGAGCGGGAACAGAGCAGGAAAGAGCTCAGAAAAAATCCCACCAGCAACCACTACTTTACGATCTTCTTTGTTGTGTTCTAGTAAAATCCGCAGAGAACCTGTCCAAATTAAACCGGAAATTGCTGGAAAACATCTGGAGCAAAATAAATTGCATGTAAGCGGGAGAATGGAACGTGGCTCTATACCAGCATAGACCCGAAACAAACTCCAGAGATGTTGGTTTGTAGAAGAAAACATGACTTTAATCACAATGGTGGTGAAGAAGAGCAACAATTAACTGTTACCAGCAAACAACATTGCTACTCCACGGAGTGTCCGTCCATCCCAGTGTCTTAGAGATCGGGGTCGAAACGCCGTCATAGATATGAAGGATCCCTCACTACAACCTTCAATGAAGGGAAGACCTTCAAGATCTACCGTTCCATATGCCCCTCAATTGGTCAACCGAGCCATTGGTGGCCATTTTTTCCCCTCAACAATGGGGTAAAAGGGGCCACTACTATTGCAATACCTTCAGCAGCTCTACAATAAAGAACTCTAGCCCGGCTTCCGTCAAGTTCGCGCCATCCTCCAAGTACAGATCCTCAGAGCTATTATTGATGAGGGGATGTTGTACCAATTTCCACCCTTTTGTTGTCATAAAGTTTGCGATCAGATCGTTCACCTGTATTCTACACCTCTCCTTAGTGGCCAGGGCTTGTCCCCCGCCCCAAACCTTTCTATAGAGTATCTCGGAGCACACCAACTGCACGTTCGGCCATCTCGACTTCACTGTCTCCAAATGTATCCTGACCTTCGTAAACAAGTCAAAAGCCCGACTATTCATCAGATCGTTTCCGCCCAAGTGGACGATGATGACGGCCGGCTTCCCGAACTTGGCGGCGGCTTCGAACAGAATTGGGACAAAGTCGCTCCACCGCATGTTCCATTGCCCCATCCATCTGCACTTTCGGTCATTGATGGTCTCCATGAATTCGGCCATCTTCTTGTGCCTGCATGCCCAGCAGACTATATAGTCTCCAATGATCCACACCTCCCCTTGTTTTTTGGCATTCCCTAGAAAGCATTGAATACCCATCAGTAAGAGGAAAACAAAACATAAAATAAAGAAAAACCCAACACTGTAACTGTGCCACAGGGGTGTTTCCTCTATACTCTGCTCTTCACTGTTCCCTCTATACTCTGCTCTTCACTGTTCCCTCTATACATCACTGTTCCCTCTATACTCTGCTCTTCACTGTTCCCTCTATACCCCTATCACCAATGTTTCCTCTATACGCCTCTCTCTATCATTTCCTTTATACCCCTCTCCCCACTGTAAAAGAAAAGCTAATTTTCGGCTGTGTCTATCACAAAAACATTACTGATTACAAAGTTTTACTAAAGAATGGGTAAGTATGCCGAATATATTTATCAGCTTATTTACCCATTCATTATTTCCTAAAACCACTGCAGCAGACCCGTCGCACTGGACCAGTGAGTGTACAAGGGAAGTTTTAGGGTCAGGCTGCAAGGAGGGAAGTCTTAGGGTTAGGCTGCAGGGAGGGAAGTCTTAGGGTCAGGCTGCGGGAAAGGGAGTCTTAGGGTTAGGCTGCATGGAGAGGACTCTTAGGGTTTCTAAGGAAATAGCAGATAGAAATATATATTACAATAAGTTTAAGGGTAGTGCTAATAATAAAGCCAAAAGAAGTAAATATTTAAACTCATGTACAGACTAATGGTGGTGGCCGGTCAAAAGATTGGGGATGATAAACCAATAAGATTAATATAAACATACAAGTTTGACCGCGCCCCTCCTCTATGTTAGATTATTGGTACTCAAAGCATATAACATTTAAATGCTAACAATTAAAAACTTTTTTTTATAAGTATCAAAAAGATAAAATATTCAGTTTAAAACATCAGAGAATGAAGAGCCAACCCACATGTCACGAAGAGGACATAAAAAATACATATAGGTGTATATACACACTGGCAATTTAAACTAGATATAGGGCCAGATTTACTGCAGGTTTTAGAAAAGTGGAGATGTTGCCTATAGCAACCAATCAGATTCTAGCTGACATTCTCTAGTATGTAATAGGAAAGTGAGCGCTAGAATTGGTTGCTATGGGCAACATCTCCACTTTTGCAAACCAGCTTATTAAATTTGGCCCATAATCTCCCAAAATGTTACACATCAAAACAGAGGTGCAAAATGTTCCTGACTCCTTCTTTGTTCCTACTTTTAAAGCTGAATATTTTATACGTTTGATACTTATTTAAACATTTTTTAGTTGTCTGTTATATACTTTGTGTGCCACTAATCTCAAGTAGATTAAGGCCACGGTCAAACGTCTATGTTTAAAGAAATATATATTAAGGAATTTTATAATACAGATCCATGCGCTCACTAATAATACACATCTATCCTAGGATTCGGTCCTTTCATGTTCTGAGGATTCTCTATTTCTGGTCTTGAAAATGATCTCCATTTTCTGTTGCTTTGGAAGATCACCTTCTAAACATGCAGCAAGCGACTTCCAAAATTTCAGTAGGCACCCGGCAGACATAGGAGACATAACTAAACGGAACTAAAGGGTTGTAAAATTCACTATAAGTCCACCTCCCATGTTCAAAGATCAATCACACTCACCATTCCAAGTGAGGCACAAGACACCAGCCAATTCCTCCAGAGTTGGACAGCTGTTGGGTGTAGGCTTAAGCCTTGAGTCCTGCTGTCCTGAAACTTGCGGTCCTTGCATGACGGCCTCATCCTGCTGCAGGTAAGGTGTCGCCCCAACGCTGCTCGAAACCACCGGATTTTCTGCAAAAAACAAAACCATTCTTAGCATGTGTTGCAAGGTGAGTTACGGCACTATACCAAAAAGTTAAGAGCCTGATTTCAAGCCATATAAGCTGGGGGGATATAGGTTTACCTACACCTTACCCGCCTTTAAAAAGGGGCAGGAATGGGGACCCGTATTCCAATGGTCACCAATGGAAATTGCCCATAAGGCCTATACCATAAAACCAGACTGGACAATGACACACACAACTGGAACACAGAATTTCAGTGCATTAGGGGCCAGGTAACAACAAAATATTGCAACAGATTTTCCACAAATTCTATTGTTACAGGTATTATAGGTGCGTTTTGGTGTTACGATAATTTGAATTGCAACCGCACATCTCCTGGTAATGAAATAACAGCCAACGGTCAGATATTGTCAGCTTACAATGAGACAGCGTCATTCCCGTGACTGGTGTGTCTTCCAGGATTCCTACGCTGACAGGTCCTATTGTCAGAAACCTAACCCCAACAACCATCCTCATTCCCACAGCATAACCCTAACAGACCCCTCTCCACAATCCAACTCTAACCATCCCTGTCCTGTCTACAACATTAAACAATCGTTTAAAAGAAGACTGGGTGGGTAAGAGGACTCGGCTCACAAGCTCACACTCTATAGGACATTGAGTTTTGATACATAATGGGAAGTTCTATATATCACACAATAGAGCAGCCAGGTGTATGGTAACAGTGCTCAGTGCTGTGTATGATCAGTCACACAGCAGTGTGGCCTTTACCATAAAACCAGACTGAACAATGACACACACAACTGGAACACAGAATTTCAGTGCATTAGGGGCCAGGTAACAACAAAATATTGCAACAGGATATTCCACAAATTCTATTGTTACAGGTATTATAGGTGCGTTTTGGTGTTACGATGATTTGAATTGCAACCGAACATCTCCTGGCAACAAAATAACAACCAACGGTCAGATATTGTCAGCTTACAATGAGACAGCGTCATTCCCGTGACTGGTGTGTCTTCCAGGATTCCTACGCTGACAGGTCCTATTGTCAGAAACCTAACCTCAACAACCATCCTCATTCCCACAGCATCACCCTAACAGACCCCTCTCCACAACCCAACTCTAACCATCCCTGTCCTTATCCCTATCCCTGTCTGTCATCTCCTCCGCTCTCTCTCACTGTCTTCATTCTCAGTCTTCTTCTTTCTCCTGACCTATCTGGTCAGCTCCTCCGCTCTCTCTCACTATCTTCTCTCTCACTCTTTCTTCTTTCTCCTGTCCTATTTGTCAGCTCCTCCGCTCTCTTTCACTGTCTTCTCTCTCACTCTTTTCTTATTTTTCCTGTCCTAATTGTCAGCTCCTTCGCTCTCTCGTGGTCTTCCCTCTCAGTCTTTTCTTCTTTCCCCTGTCCTATCTGGTCAGCGCCTCCATTCTCACTCTCAGCGTCTTCTCTCTCACTTTTTTCTTCTTTCTCCTGTCCTATCTGGTCAGCTCCTCCGCTCTCTCTCACAGTCTTCTCTCTCACTCTTTTCTTCCTTCTCCTGCGCTATCTGGTCAGCTCCTCTGATCTCTCTCAGTTTTCGCTATCACTCTTTTCTTCTTTCTCCTCTCCTATCTGGTCAGCGCCTCCGCTCTCTCTCACACTCTTTTCTTCTTTCTACTGTCCTATCTGGTCAGCTCCTCCGCTCTCTCTCACTCTTTTCTTCTTTCTCCTGTCCTATCAGCTCCTCCCATCTCTCTTTCACTGTCTTCTCTGTAACTCTATTCTTCTTTATCTTGTCCTATTTGTCAGCTCCTCTGCTCTCTCTCTCAATGTCTTCCCTCTCACTCTTTTATTCTTACTGCTGTCCTATCTGGTCAGCTCCTCCACTCTCCTTCACTGTCTTCCCTCTCAGTCTTTTCTTAATTCTCCTGTCCTATCTGGTCAGCACCTCCGCTCTCTTTTACCGTCTTCTCTCTCACTCTTTTCTTAATTCTCCTGTCCTATTTGTCAGCTCCTCTGCTCTGTCTCACTGTCTTTCCTCTCAGTCTTTTCTTCTTTCTCCTATCCTGTCTGTTATCTCCTCCGCTCTCTCTTTCACTATCTTCCCTCTCACTTATTTCTACTTTCTCCTGCCCTGTCTGGTAAGCTCCTCTGCTTTCTTTTACGGTCTTCTCTATCACTCTTTTCTTCTTTCTTCTATACTATTTGTCAGCTCCTTCGCTCTCTCTCAATGTCTTCCCTCTCAGTCTTTTTTTCTTAATCCTGTCCTATCTGGTCAGCCCCTCCGCTCTCTCTCCCTCTTTTCTCTCTCACCCTTTTCTTCTTTCTACTGTCCTATCTGATCAGCTTCTCCACTCTCTCATGGTCTTCTCTCTTACTCTTTTCTACTTTCTCCTATGCTATCTGGCTAGCACCTCCACTCTTTGAACATCTTCTCTCTCACTATTTTCTTCTTTCTCCTGTCCTATCTGGTCAGATCCTCCACTCTCTCTCTCTCTCCCTGTCTTCTTTCTCACTTTTCTTCTTTCTCCTATCCTGTCTGGTCAGCTCCTCCGCTCTCTCTCTCTGTCTTCTCTCTAACTCTTTTATTCTTTCTACTGTCCAATTTGTCAGCTCCTCCACTCTCTCTGTCTTCCCTCTCAGTCTATTCTTCTTTCTCCTGTCCTATCAGCTCCTCCCCTCTCTCTCTCACGGTCTTCCATCTCCCTCCTGTCCTATCTGGTCAGCAACACCGCCCTATTTGTCAGCTCCTCCGCTCTCTCTCTGTCTTCTCTCTCTCTCTCTTTTCTTCTTTCTCCTGTCCTATCTGGTCAGCACCTTCGCGCTCTCTCACTATCTATTCTCTCACTCTTTTCTTCTTTCTCCTGTAATATTTGTCAGCTCCTCCGCTCTATCTCACTGTCTTTCCTCTCAATCTTTTCTTCTTAATCCTGTCCTATCTGGTCAGCTCCTCTGCTCTCTCTCAGTTGTCTCTCACTCATTTCTTCTTTCTCTTGACCTATCTGGTCAGCACCTCCACTCTCTCTCACTGTCTTCACTCTCACTATCTTCCCTCCCACTCTTTTCTTCTTTCTCCTATCCTATCTAGTCAGCACCTCCACTCTCACTCTCAACGTCTTCTCTCTCACTCTTTTCTTCTTTCTCCTGTCCTGTTCTGATCAGCACCTCCCCCTCTCTCTCTCACTGTTTTCTCCTGTCCTATTTGTCAGCTCCTCCGCTCTCTCTCTCTCACTGTCTTCCCTCTCAGGCTATTGTTCTATCTCGTGTCCTAGCTGGTCAACTCCTCCGCTCTCTCTCTCTCTCACTGTCTTCCCTCTCACGCTTTTCTTAGTCCTGTCCTATCTGGTCAGCACCTCCGCTCTCTCTCCCTCTCTTCTCTCTCATTCTTTTCTTCTTTCTCCTGTGCTATCTGGCCAGCACCTCCACTCTTTCTCTCACTGTCTTCTAACTCTCAGGGTTTACGGGAACACCTGGCGGCGCACTTGTTCAACTCAATATTGGATGTAATAAATCACAATATTCAAATGAATGCTGTTCATTAAAGGAAAATGGAGTCATCAAAATAAAAAAAATGAGGGGCGAATGAGGAGGGGTCCCAAAATCAGCTCCATGCGTGGGCAGTATGACACAACAAAATGTATTTTATGATATAAATACCCCACAATGGTCCAAGATAATTCCTTAGAGATAGAACAGTTGACAGTGGAGACCTCTTAGGTAGTAAATAATGATTAGAGAAAAAATAATCAAAATAATCAAAATAAATCAAAATATACAGACTTCGAATGACAGTCAGAAAAGATCAAACTTTTTAAAAAATTGGTCTTATACAAACAAGGACAAACATATAAATGATAAAAGTGATGCACCAGATATGGCAACAAAGTAGCAATAGCAGGATAAATATAACATATAACAATGTTGCCAATAGTAGCTAGCACGGGTGGGACATGGAAGTGGGCGCTGTGTAGTGGTTGCTAGAGTCTCAGTTCACAAGTGCAGTAGCCATCGTCTAGGTTATCAAACGCAATGGCTCAGAGTAATAAAGAGATGCATATGCCGCTAGCTGCCCAAAGCCCACTTACCCTAAATCCCCGTATAACTGCCTCACGGCAGTGCTTCGCCCTTCCGGGCCTGCAAAAATCCCTTTCCTACCTTATGTGATCGGCATGTCTCCTATTACCGGGATGAAGCAGGAAAAGAGCCGGGGAGAGGGATCGAGTGGCCGTAGCTGTTGCTCGTGTCAGGAGTGCACTTTCTGACACATAATCTGGACAAACTGACGCGCGTTTTGCCTTGGCTTGATCACAGGTCCTGGCTGGTCAGCTCCTCCGCTCTCTGTCTTCCCTCTCAGTCTTTTCTTTTTTCTCCTGTGCTATCTGGTCAGCTCCTCCTCTCTCTCTCTCTCTCACTATCTTCTTTCTCCTGTCCTATTTGTCAGCTCCTTCGCTCTATCACGGTCTTCCCTTTCAGTCTTTTCTTCTTTCCCCTGTCCTATCTGGTCAACGCCTTCACTCTCACTCTCAGCGTCTTCTCTCTCACTTTTTTCTTCTTTCTCCTCTCCTATCTGGTTGGCACCTCCACTCTCTCTCTTTCACTGTCTTCTCTCTCACTCTTTTCTTCCTTCTCCTGTCCTGTCTGGTCAGCTCCTCTGATCTCTCTGTTTTCTCTTTCACTCTTTTCTTCTTTCTCCTCTCCTATCTGGTCAGCAGCTCTGCTCTCTCGCTGTCTTCCCTCTCACTCTTTTCTTCTTTCTCCTATGCTATCTGGTCGGTTCCTCCGCTCTCTCTCAGTTTTATCTCTCACTCTTTTCTTCCTTCTCCTGTCCTGTCTGGTCAGCTCCTTCACTCTCTCTCTCACGGTCTTCCCTCTCAGTCTTTTCTTCTTTCTCCTGTCCTGTCAGCTCCTCCTCTCTCTCTTTCACTGTCTTCTTTCTCACTCTATTCTTCTTTATCTTGTCCTATTTGTCAGCTCCTCCACTGTCTCTCACTGTCTTCCCACTCATTCTTCTCTTCTTTCTCCTGTCCTATCTGGTCAACTCCTCCGCTCTCTTTCAATGTCTTCTCTCTCAGTCTTTTCTTAATTTTCCTGTCCTATCTGGTCAGCTCCTCCATTCTTTCAACGCCTTCTCTCTCAGTCTTTTCTTCTTTCTCCTGTCCTATCCGGTCAGCTTCCCCGCTCTCTCTCACTGTATTCTCTCTCACTCTTTTCTTCTTTCTCCTGTCCTATCCGGTCAGCACATCCGCTCTGTCTTCCCTCTCACTGTGTATTCTCTTACTCTTTTCTTCTGTACCATTTGTCAGCTCCTCCGCTCTCCAACTGTCTTCCCTCTCACTATTTTCTTCTTTCTCCTGTCCTATCTGGTCAGCTTCTTCGCTCTCTTTTACTGTCTTCTCTCTCTCACTGTTTTCTTAATTCTCCTGTCCTATTTGTCATCTCCTCCGCTCTCTCTCTCTCACTATCTTCCCTCTCACTCATTTCCACTTTCTCCTGCCCTGTCTGGTAAGCTCCTCTGCTCTCTTTTACTGTCTTCTCTATCACTCTTTTCTTCTTTCTCCTATCCTATTTGTCAGCTCCTCCGCTCTCTCTCACTGTCTTCCCTGTTAGTATTTTCTTCTTTCTCCTGTCCTATCTGGTCAGCTCCTCCACTCTCTCTGTCTTTTCTCTAACTCTTTTCTTCTTTCTCCTGTCATATCTGGTCAACTCCTCCGCTCTCTCTCACTGTCTTCCCTCTCACTCTTTTCTTCTTTCTCCTGTCCAATCTAGTCAGCGCCTCCACTCTTACTGTTCTTCTTTCTCCTGTGCTATCTGGCCAGCACCTCTGTAATCTGTTCATACCAGAACATCTGACAAATCCAATCGAAATGCGATTTACACTTCCGAAGGAGGGCGGGCTGACTTGCAAGTAGGAGGGGCAAAGTATGACCATGTACAGTATATTCATGGTATCTTACTGTGTAGCAATCCAGATTTACGATCCACCGCCATCGGTAAATGTAAGGTTTTTATATAGCGGCATTATATTATGTTGTGCTTTACAACATTAAACAATCGTTTAAAAGAAGACTGGGTGGGTAAGAGGACTCGGCTCACAAGCTCACACTCTATAGGACATTGAGTTTTGATACATAATGGGAAGTTCTATATATCACACAATAGAGCAGCCAGGTGTATGGTAACAGTGCTCAGTGCTGTGTATGATCAGTCACACAGCAGTGTCACTACCAGGACTGAGGGATATTACTATGGAGAGAGACAGGGTGTATGGTAACAGTGCTCAGTGCTGTGTATGAGGAGATATTACTATGGAGAGAGACAGAGTGTATGGATCAGCGCTCAGTTGAATGCTGGCTGAGTCTTTCATCGTACGCCATGGGTTTTCCTGGATATTTGAATCGGGAATAAACATGTTGCAAAAATACATATATTTATACAGAGAAAATACTGTCTGAATATACTTATTGCACACAAACAAAGCATTACGGGCCTGATCCAGACTTAAGGTCGTGTTACATACGCCTGCGTACCTATGTTACACGCTACTAACAATAATCCCCTCCCACTCACGTAACTTAGGTAAAATTGCGTGTTCAGAAACTGCCTTAACGTCTGGCGTACCTTTGGTCGTACATATCGCCTTGACGTACGCAAGTGCCTGACTCCGCCCATATTGTACAATATAAATGCCTCCCTCCACCCACAATGCGTATAATCGGCTTGTGTAGGGACGTCACACCCTATCGTACAGTTACGTATGCGCAGTGCGTTCCCACAGCCATATTTACGCATGCCGCGTGTGTAAATTGCCTGTCGCTATGAAGTCTGGATCAGGCAAGTGTAATAATGTAGTATACTATCGGGAAACAGCGCATATAAGAAGCCGGAACTTCTCAGGTGTGAACCTGATCCTACATCTAAAACCTCATCTTCACCCACACTCCTTCACCCTCTTCACTCCTCTCCTCCCAACTTTATCACTACATTCCATTGACACATTCAAGACTTCTCTCGTGCTGCACCTCTTCCCTGTAACCGCTCTCTCACAGCCCATCAGATGATCCCCTAACCTACAGATATTTAAACAATCACTCAAAGCTCACTTCGTTATGCCCCTCTCCCCTGCCATCTTCTAACCCATCCTCACCACCCCACCCCTCGTCCACATCACTATTCATCTCCCCCTCTTTATACACACCCACAGCCATCACTTTCTCCCATCATCTTCCCTTCTCCCCGTCTCCCCTCTTATATTGTAAGCTCCCAGGAGCCTTTCATCCTCTTTATCTTGACCTCGGTTCCTCAGAGATTGGGTTTCTCCGCCTTGTCTGCCATCATTCTGTCATATTCTGTATCACCTTGCTATTTGCCTTGTTCATACTGTGTAATCTGTACGGTGCTGCGGACACCTTGTGGCACCTTATAAATAAACGGTAATAATAATAATAGTCATAAAAATAACATACCCAAATAGTAGGGCTGAGGTCCGGCTCCATATACTTGATTGACTTGTGTGCTCTGCTGGGGTTCAAATGCTGCTGGAAATAGGGGGCGCTGTTCTACGTTGTGGCTTTGATCAACCTTCGTGGACTCCTAAGAGACAAACAATAATAAATGATTAACACGCTGGAAAAACGGACATAACGATGCGGAGACGATCACAGAACAATTAATATTTGTCAGTGGTGTTTAAGAAACAGCCTCAAAGCACTGATGAGGTGTAATCGTAATATCCCTGGGGGCTGAGGGCTGACCTAGGCCCAAGGGAGGTTAAACCAGAATGACTAAACTGCAGGTTTGGAAAAGTGGTGATGTTGCCCCTAGCAACCAATCAGATTCTGTCTCTCACTTTCCTGTTACATACTAGAGAATGTCGGCTAGCATCTCATTGGTTGCTAGGGGCAACATCATCACTTTTCCAAACCCGCAGCTTAGTAAATCTGGCCCCCTGAGTGTGTATTTGGGGGGAGGAGTCCTGATCCCCCCTCACACGTCCATTTAGAACCTTTTTTCTGCCAAGGGCCATTTGGGTATTTATAACCTCATTCATGGGCCACATAAAAAAATTTGCCTGCTCTATTTGGTCAAAAATGTAGTTAACTCCCCCCTAATGTGAGATTTGGGGGAAAAAATGCGGCCTTCCGGAGATCCAGCTGTTACATACCCTACAACATGACCCATTCCATTAGGCACAATATAATCCGCTCCTGAGCTTCCAACTGTCACTCACCTGGTTTAAAGGAATTAACTGATATTTAAAAAACAATTTCATCTCTTCAACAAAGGGGGTTACCATAGTAACTGACAGTTGGAAACTGAGGAGCAGAGTATTTTGTACCTAATGGAATGGGTCACGTTGGAGGTCTTTAAAGACCACATGTACACAATCTATGTAATGAAACGCTACGTAGATAGCGTAAAATAGTTACTACGCATGCGCAGCAGCTAGAATCGCAAAATTAGACACGTATGTACAAAATTACGGCGTGTTGAATCTGGCCCTTTGATCCCTTCCTCATTGGCCAGAGCTTCGAGCCTTTTTTTTTTTGAGCTCCGTTATTTTTCCATTTTACTGCTTAAATTGTTCTATAATTTCCTTTTTATTCTAATTTCAAATAAATGACCAATTTCCCCGCCGTTTAACTCAATAAACCCACATTTTATTTAAACCCTATTACTTTGTGTCGTTTCAGATTTATTGGGTACAGAGCCGGCTCTAGACAATTTGGTGCCTTAGGCGAGACTTTGCCTGGCGCCCCTTGCAAAAAGTCCTCATCGACCTTGTGTTTATACGGGTGTGGGTCCCCATGAGGCATAGCAATCGATCCACAGAGCACCGAAAGCTCCGTTCTCCTAAATTGTAAGAAAAAGTAATCCCTTACCTAATTCTAACCCTAACCCTCCCCCTCTCACTACCATAACCCTCCTTTCCTGGCAGCCTGACCCTAACCCTCCCTCCCCTGCAGCCTAACCCTAACTCTAACCCACACAGATAGTTTACTCACCTGTTCCAGGTCCAGCGACAGCAGCGGCGGAGGGATATCGGTGACGGCGGAAGGATAACGGTAATCGCGAAAGTGAATGGGGAAAGTATGCCGACAAGCACTTGTTACGTTTCATCGCATAGCGTGTTTTCTATGCACTCCCTTCGCTCGTAGTACTTTGGTCGTTTTACGTATCCCAAACCCTACCTTAACTTTTCAAAGCGTAACTACTGATGTACGTAAAGGCTTCACATACATAAGTGCCTAAGCACGCCCCGACTGATTTTACGTCAACGGCTAGCGTAAAATCGCTAGCGTACGTTGTTTAGGATCTGGCCCATAGTGTTTGAATAACCAATGTGATATATAATGAAACAAAAATGACTATAATGAAAATTCAAGGTAAATGTAAAAAAAAAAGACAATATAAATAATTTTGATTCATTTTTTAGCCTCATATATTAAACATACATAAAAGACAAAACCAATTAATTTCCTGTAACTGGCAGGGTCATGCTGCATAACCCCCCCCAATCCCGAAATGAGGCCCAATTGGGGGAGAGCTTGTACAGAGGGGGCGGGGCTTGCTTGCCGCAGGGCCGGCCCAGATTGGGTTTGTGAAAGGTAAAAGGGCCTCCACATTGCAAAGACATCGACCGTGGGATGTTTATTGTACCCTGACCCTAAACGGTGAACAAAACAGAATCTGCAACGTTACACTAAAAACATAACTATGTAATAAAAAATGCAACAATTCTGCTAAAATCAGCCGGTTCGTAGATTTAGGAGGCGTGCGTCTCAAGGAGCTTCAGCACGGAGACTGGCAACACCTACCTCTTTGTAACTTGTAATAAGTCTTAATAAATCTTCTACACGGCGATCCTCCTGTCTCTCCTCATGTCGTTCCTCCTGTCTCTCCTCATGTCGTTCCTCCTGTCTCTCCTCATGTCGTTCCTCCTGTCTCTCCTCATGTCGTTCCTCCTGTCTCTCCTCATGTCGTTCCTCCTGTCTCTCCTTATATTGCTCCTCATATCGCTCCTCCTGTTGCTCCTCATATCGCTCCTCCTGTTGCTCCTCATGTCGCTCCTCCAGTTGCTCCTCATGTCTCTCCTCTAGTTGCTCCTCATGTCTCTCCTCTAGTTGCTCCTCATGTCTCTCCTCATGTCGCAATCCCTTAAAAAGGCTCTCCGTGGCTTTACAAGCAAAGTCAAAATCATCTCGATTTACCACCTTAAAAAATCGCTAAAGAGACAAAACCAATGGTGTAAAAGAAATGCTACATATTATCACATAGACGAGAAAGTAAAAAAAAACAAAAATAAAAACATAATAAACTTCCCTGATGGTCAACCTCTGGTAGACTTCTCTAGTTATAATCTATCAGTGGCAACAATAACGGAGTAATAATATACCTCATACACCGTCTTGAATAGCTTGGAGCAGAGAAGGGCCAGGGTGGCATATGATAGCAGGTTTCTAATATATAAAGGGGTGTGACCAGGTACAGGAGGGGGGCAGTTAGCAAAGGAAGATATTAGGATGCGGTGAGGGGAGGATTAAGGTTTGGTTGCAGTGTGGGGAAGGTTAAAGTTTAGCTGCGGTGAGGGGAGGGTTAAGGTTAGGCTTCAGTAATGGAAATGTTAGGGCTGGAATGCGGTAAGGGGTAGGTTAGGGTAAGGCTGCAGTGAGGAAGCGGTTAGGTTTAGGATGGAGTGAGGGGAGGCTTAAGGTTAGGCTGGGTTGTAGGGAGGCTTAAGGTTAGGCTGGGTTGTAGGGAGGGATAGGATAAGGGTATTGTTAGTGTTTGTGTCGGACTTTTCTCACACAACACCACTAAGGTCGTAACGATAATACGGTGTCAGACATGTCAAACTCACAGCCCAAAAGCTTTTATTTTGCGGCTCAATCTCAGGGACGTCCATATAAATGGGGATACTGGGAGCTGGAGACTACTGAATAGGGAATACTGGGGGGCTGCAGACATATGATGGGAATACTGGGATATGGAGACGCATGAATGGGGAATTACTGGGAGCTGAAGACATATGAATGGTGTAATTACTGGGAGCTGGAGACATATGAATGGGGAATACTGGGAGATGGAGACATATGAATGGGGAATTACTGGGAGCTGGAGACATATGAATGGGGAATACTGGGAGATGGAGACATATGAATGGGGAGTAACTGCATGTGAGACTTTTTATTAATGTTAGGCCCAGTTGGGGATCTGCGTCTGTTACGCCTGATTTACTGCTTTTATATTTCAATTGAAGTGTTTGCAGCATTCGGTATACAATACACTGCACTACACTACTCCTGTGCAGGGCATTTGGGCACGGAGCTGCATTGCGCTTAGCTGCTGTGTGTTCGTATGCTACGTCCTGTAATTGGTTGCCATCCAGAGGCGCCGTTATGTGGGCTTTTAGATCGCACGCAGCCTGCCCCGCTATTACAACCGCATCTATGGAACGTCCACTGCGCTCAGATCTCTATCAGGCCCACTGTGTATAAAAGGTCTCTTTATTATCATCATCTAGGACACAGCTCCTTATCTTTCTGCACTTCACGGCCATACAGGAGCCGGCTACTCACATGTCTGGGGTCCCAGGGGCTGAGAGACTCTAGGTGGCGCTGCAGTTCCTCAATCTCTCGATGCTTCCTGTCTATCTCGTCCCGCTGACGATCCATCTGCCGCTCCAGCTCCTCGGCTTCCTGCCGCAGCTGGTTCAAGAGCCGGATTTTGTTGCTTAGTTGTTGACGAAGTTTTTCTTTTTCTGCCTCTGAAATCTTTTTGGAAAATAGAGCTAGAATCCGATTGGTTGCTTAGTAAATCTGGCTCATGGTCGTGCCCACACGCAAAACGGATCTTGTAAATATTCTGGCTCCTACGATAACTACTGACCGCGAACGCAAAGTAAAACGAAACATACCAAGAAATCAAACAGATCTTCGTTGCACAGGAAACTGTCCACATCGCAAAAGAAATCCTAAAAGAACGAGAGACGTGTAAATATTGGACAATATTGGACCTTACAAAGATAGAGATCAAGGGCCTGATCCAGACCTACGTATGAGAGCGGAGCGTATTACCGCTTCAGTGTAAAATCTTTCACTCCCCGACACTCCCCTTACCTTTACCTCCGTACGCCGGCTGAACCCCACCCCCAACTTTTCCCGGCGTCAGTACGAATTTTCGTAGCGATGCGCTAATCGTACCGTGCTAAGCACGCCCATACTGTACAATTTAAATGGCTCCCCCCGCCTACATTCCCTAACTCCAGCGTCCGTACTAACTTCGTAATAGAAACACGCCCCGTCGTCGGAAAATACGCAAAGAATACGGACGCCAGAATCGCCGCTACGAAAATGGTACGACCGGAAGTTGTCACTATGCACATGCGCAGTGCGTTTTTTCTGCCGATTTTACGCTTACGACCAGCGTACAATCGCCTGCGAGCGTAGGTCTGGATCATGCCCAAAGGGCCACGATACGGAAGCGGAAAAAATAAGCTTGGCAGACGGCGTGCGATCCACTCAGCGCTTTTGGATTGAAAGCAATACCGACGCGTAGAGTATGGACACAGAAAAGATAAGCGCAAAGCAGTTACGCGATCAAATAAATTACGTATGAGTCTGGTTGTACAGCGGAATTATGGGCCGTATTCAGAGAACCGCCAGCGAAACGCTCGCAATTATTCGCACGGACGTTGCAAGGCAACACTCATGACACTCCTCTCCCCTAACACGGACGTGTTTTCTGTGACATACGCGTCCATGCACTTACGTGCGTATAATACTTCCGTACGTGTGTGTCTAACTAACCGCGCCATTAAACAGTCATTTAAATGTACCCCCCCACCCACTTTCACGTATCGGTCTCCGGACTAATTATAACCACGCCCCTCCGTGCGTATTTTCCCACGTGCGATTCACAAGTCCGTGCCTAATGGACTTTCGTAGGCTGCGGGGAAGGGAGGGTTAGGGTCAGGCTGCGGGGAAGGGGGGGTTAGGGTCAGGCTGTGGGGAAGGGAGGGTTA
>WWET01009761.1:0-13099 GCA_011038615.1 Limnodynastes dumerilii
TACCTAGAGAATGCGGTATATTAGAATACAGCGGGACTTGGGACTTGTCATCCCAGGATAGCTGCCTACCGGTGAGATATTTTCTAGAGGAGTCATTTTTATGTCATACTGGTTTTTGGCCTTGAAGCGTCGATTTATACTCACATCGAGTACTTTTTTCTTACTCTTAAGATATTCATTATTGGCATTATATATTGTAACAAACGGAATGACATTGGACATCATTTTCTTCGGTTTCATTGTAAGGGTATCCTCCCTTGAAATATTATCGATCTGTGCTTTAATGTTATTGAGGTGATTATGACCATAACCTCTTTCAGCAAATTTATTCACCATAACCTCCATTTCTTTCTCCCTCACTGAAGGGATGTCCGTGATACGATGCACACGTAGGAGCTGTGAAAATGGCATGAAGAATATTATTTTTGTGCGTAAGCTTATGGAAAATAGTGGTATGCAAAACATTTTGTTCACGTGTTATCAACACATCCAAATGGTGTATGGATACCTGATTGAATTCATAGGTGAAACGAATTGGGGTGACCAATGTATTGAGTCCTCTTATCCATCTTTCTAATAAAAGTTAACCCCCAGACCAAAGTAAAAACATGTCATCGATGTATTTCGTTTATAGAATACATCCTTGCTTGAAGAGCTCATCATTGTAAATCAAGAACTAGGCAGTGATGACAATATTGTAATATGTGCCGCTGACAAAGGCGGCGCAAGCGTGATACAGGATCGGGAGCATTATATTGATGAGATACTGTGCCAATTGTCGGATACCCGGGTATACACCAAACTCCCGAGCAACCCTGTAGGGACCTACAAAAAAGAACTGGACTCACTAATACAGTCAGCAGTACAAGCCAAAATCATCTCCCAGGAGTTGGCTGACTTCTTGATTATTCCTTTCCCGATTAAACCCGTACTGTACACGTTGCCGAAGATACATAAGTGTCGTGATTATTTCGGCCAGGAATTCTTTATACCAGAATTCTTTATACCAGAATGTAGCTAAATGTTTGGATCATTCCCTGCAACCAACTGTCCAATCAAGTAAATCGTACCTTAAGGACACGACAGCTCTTCTGAAATGTATTAAAGAGGTAACCTTATCTTTTAGTAACCCTGGACGTAACAAGCCTATATACCTCAATCCCCCATGAGGAAGGCATTCGAGTGGTACGTGAGGAGATAGCACAACACGAAAATTACTCAGGTCTGGATCCCGATCTCTTGCTCACTCTATTAGAGTTGACGCTCAAGCGAAATTACTTTTTATTTAATGGCAGACACTTTTTACAGTTAAGTTGATGCGCCATGGGCAGCAATGTAGCTCCCACGTTCGCTAATTTATACATGGTTTAATACGAGAAGAACCTGATTTACAATGATGAGCTCTTCAAGCAAGGATGTATTCTATACATGAGATACATCGATGACGTGTTTCTACTTTGGTCTGGGGGTCAACTTTTATTAGAAACATGGATAAGAGGACTCAATACATTGGACACCTATGAATTCAATCAGGTATCCATACACTATTTGGATGTGTTGATAACAGGTGAATAAAATGTTTTGCATACCGCTATTTTCCATAAACCTACGGACAAAAATAATATTCTTTGTGCCGATTCTCACCATCCTATATCATTTATCCAGGGGTTATCATTTTCACAGCTCCTACGTGTGCATCGTATCATGGACATCCCTTCATTGAGGGAGAAAGAAATGGAGGTTATGGTGAATACATTTGCTGAAAGAGGTTATGGTCAGAATCACCTCCATAACATTAAAGCACGGATCGATCCCACAGACATTACTGCAGATTATACTTATGTTATAGGACACATTTTATTAGCAGCAAAAACCCTAATAGGACAATTCTGGAAGCCCCAAACTATTCCCTCCATTTCCAAAGTGATAACAAAGGTATCCTTTTGTCATACTATGGAAACGTTAGATGTCCCTTACTCTTCCAATCCCTCTTCTCTGGCGATGCGCTGGTTTTGCTGGGCTGAATTTATTGCTAGTTTTTCTGAAAAATATCCTGGGTGTGTCTCTATTCTTAGTGAAGCCCCGAAAGTTAGAGTTCAGATTTTGAATCAGCTGACTACAGGGAAGTTACTCCATAAGGTGTAGACCTTGTTTTCCTTAACTGTCCGTGGGGAATCATCTTCCCCCCCATTTTCCCCATGTTTTCTCTCAGTTCACCCCAATAATCTCCTTAATTCTCTCTTTCCTCGGTTTTACCTTTCTAATTCTCCCCCTTCCTTTATTGTGTGAGGAAGTCCTAAACCTACTATTAAGATTATTAACTTTTAAGCTAGTTCATGTTTGTACATATTGCCTCATAGCGGTCCAGGTCAATAAAGCATCATCATTGTTTAGATAGGTCTTTCCACCTATCAGTGTATTTGTATATGGACACATTGGGCCTGATTCAATTCAGCGCGAAGTAAAGTTAAAAATATGCACGTTAAAAATACGCGCACTTCGCCTAAAATACGCGCTATTCAATTTGAAATGTATGACCGCCTCCAACGCGCGTTAATTGGTCTATGCGCGAATCACCTCCCTCATAAATAACGCGCGTTTATGGCAGCCGTTAACCATTTCATTGGTAAACTTTTGAAGTGAGTCCCTGCTGTTTTTGGGTGAATTTTTGCTGACAAACTTTTTACTGGATTATCGTGGTTGTTTTTGGATATTTTGCTTTTTCATATACTGGACTTTCCCACCTGGATTGTTTATTTTGATTTTTTTTTTTTTTTTTTTTTTTTTTTTTTTTTTTTTTTTTATATTTGCTTGGATCTGGATTGAATAACCTCTCCTTCTGCTCTGGTCAACACTTATCTGTAAGTACCAATTATTCTTATTTTTAAATGTTGTATACTCTCACTTTCATTCTCCTACTTTTTACAAACTCTCCTCTCTGTAATTCTTGTACTTTTCAAATACTCTCCTGTCATTCTTGTACTTTTTAAAAACTTTCCTCTCAACCATGCACCTGACTGTCATTCTTCACCTTCTCATGTCATGTTAATGTTTTTTGTAATAAGTATATTTTAAAATATATGCTATTGTGAATGTTATCCCAGGTTGCAGTTACATGATATCAGCCTCCATTTTGTTTTTAGTCTTGCTTTGCTGTAGTAAAATGATTGCTACAAATGTAATTTTTCCTGTTCATGCTGTATGGGTTTTAAAATGTGGGACATTTCCTTATGCAAGTTAAATTTATTTTTAAAAAGTCATGTTAAATTGCTCATATATGTGGTTTATAGCTTGTGTATGCCTATATTTTAAAATGTGCTTATATGTTTTCAATGTATATTACAGTCCCTCAGTCCTATTTTTTGTGCCTATATTTCTGGAATGTTCACCCAACTGCCATGCTTCACCTTTTCAAACACTCTCCTCTACCACAGTCACCTAACTGCCATTCATCTCCTTTTTAAAAACTCTCCTGTCACACACTCACCTAACTGCCATTCTTCTCCTTTTGAAAAACTCTCCTCTCACACACTCATCTAACTGCCATTCTTCTCCTTTTCAAATAAATGTTTCTGTCACTCACTCACCTAACTGCCATTCCTCTCCTTTTCAAAAACTCCTCTCTCAATCAGTGACCAAATTGCCATTTTTTCCATGTTTTTTTCCATTTTCTTTACAGCACTCAGCCATATTGAGATTTAAACTTTTGCATGTTTTGCTGTGAAATTGGTGTCTTTGCTTTTTTGAAACCATCCTCCATTTTGAATTTTGTGTTGATTTTCAGTTGTAAGATGGTAGTACCACATGTTTTTTTCTTGGTCATGCTTGGTGGTTTTTTAAAATTTGAAGACAGATTGTGAATGTTCATTATAAAGGTATCTTTTTTTTTTTTTTTTTTTTTTAAAGGTAATGTTATATTGCTTATGTATAGTGTTGTTTTGTTATTCTTCTCCAATATACCTATTCTTCCATTCATCTAACTGTCATTCTTCTCCTTATCTAAAACTCTATTCAGTGTTAATCTTGTCCTTTTCAAAAACTCTCCTCTCAACCATGCACCTAACTGTCATGCTTCTCCTTGTAATGTGATTGGAATGTTTCCTAATATGTATATTATCAAATATATGCTATTGTGAAGTGTTCGCAGGTTGTTGTTATATCATATAATTCTCCAATTTTATTTTTGGCCTGCTTTGCAGTTGTAAAATGATTGTTCTCAATGTTATTTGTCATGGTCATGCTGTATGGTTTTTAAAAGGTTGCACATTTCATAATGGCTTTTGTCTTTCATTTTCATACATAGCTTATGTATGGTTTCTAGGTTGTGTATGGCTATATTTTCTACAAGTGCGGTTTTCAATGTAGCTTACAGTAGTTCAATCCTCTTTTTTGTGCCTATATTTCTTGAATGTTCACCCCACTGCCATGATTCACCTTTAAAAAAAACTCTCCTCTACCACACTCACCTAACTGCCATTCTTCTACTTTTTCAAAAAACCTCCTCTCACAAATTCACCTAACTGCCATTCTTCTCCTTTTCAAAAGCTCTTCTCACACACATGCACATAACTGTACTGTCATGCTTCACCTTTTCAAATACTCTCCTTTACCACACAAACCTAACTGCCATTCTTCTCCTTTTCAAAAGCCATTCTCACACATGCACATAACTGTCATGCTTCACCTTTTCAAATACTCTCCTTTACCACACAATAACCTAACTGCCATTCTTCTCCTTTTTAAAAAGGATACTATCACACATTCTATTCACTGTCAGGCCAAAAAGGTCCTCACACACAGTCATGAAATTGCCACTGTTTTCATCGTTATTTTCCCCTTTCCCACCCCCACCACAAGACCTTTCATACTCTTCCCCCCCCCACCTGTCCTTCAACGTACCATTTTGTATACTTCTATTAGTCGTTCAATAATCTGTTTCAATATTGTTTTAACATGGTTTTGGACTGTGGATCCCTAAAATGTTTGGTTTTGTAAAATCTTTTTTCACTGTTGGTTACAGTACTTAATCCCATCATTTTTGATGTTCTTTATGGAAGGTTCAATGCTATCATTTCAATTTATTTAATTTCTAGAATGCACTTTCGCATATGTCTGATTTATATACTTTTTTGCTTATAGATTATTGGTATTCATTTTTTGAATATTTTTGTAATGGTTTTATTTTAGAGCAATGGATAAGAACAGAGATCCTACGGAGAGAGAGGAAGAGTCCCCCCTTCTTTCTTCAGAGGAGGAGTGGCAGCCACCGCCTGAAGAAGAGTTGAGCAGAAAGAAGCGCATGCAGCAAGACATTGGCGTTGGCTGCCAGGCAACGACAGCCCTCCGAAGAACCATCAGGAACGCATGCTGAAGAGGACACAGACAACGAAGAACAAGATTTGGGTGATGAGGAAACATCACGAAAGGCCACCAAATTCAGTGATGATGAGAACGATGCCCTGATCAACGGTGTCCTGCACGATTATGACATGCTGATGGGTGCACTGGAGCAGAAGACTTCATCCAGAGTCAGAAATGAACTTTGTCGCAAAATATCTTCAGAAGTCAACGCAGTTTCAGTCAACAAGCGGTCCACGGAAAACTGCAAGAAGAGATACCAGGACTGCAAATGGATCGTCAAGGAAAAGCTGGCAAAGATTTCCCAGCATGCAAAGGGTACTGGCGGCGGAAAACCATTATGGGTGCCGTGAAAATCTTGGGAGGCACTGCTGAGAGACAATTTGAACATTTCAATTGTAGAGGGCATCCCAGGAACAGTGGACACACTTGACCCTAGCACTCTCAAAACATCCGGTAAGTTCAGTAACTATAAAATTGGAGATGATGCTGCAAATATTGCTAACGTTAAAGAAGTTTAATTTTTCATTTCTAATTTTTTCTAGCAACCTCCCAACGCCAGCCCTCCAAACACCGGAGCGGTCCAAAGAAACGGACTGTTGTCACCGCAGGTACATCATGCATATTTTTGGTTGTTTGTTAAATATATTTGGTTTGTTTTGGTTAAGTAAATTTTTTTTTAAAACATGTTTTCATTTCAGCGCTTGGCCGTGCACCATCACCAACAATAGAAGGAACGGACACTGTGGAAAAGGGAGCTGAATTGGATCGTAAGTTTAATGATTTCTAAGATCTGCATTTTCATAACTTTTAGCATTATTACTTGTGTGTAATGCTAACTTTTATTACAATTTTAAAGGACCTTCCACAAGTCAAGGAACTGTCCACAACACAAGTAACCAGGCCCAGAGTTGATCGTAAGTTTGACTTAGCTGTTGCTATGCATACTGCTACTCTGTTTGAAAAAATATATTGCTGTCTTATATGTATAACTTATACGGCTTCCTGTTTTTTATATTAAAGTGTTGTTTTCCCTCTACATAAATGATGATGTTATTTAGTGTGCCAATTTTATTTTTTTAGGTCCTTCAACTATTACTGGCCCTGGTGTGGACACAACATCTTTCAGGTCTAGAGGTGTAGGTAAGTGTAACTGACCATATGCTCACTTCAGCCTGTTATGCATATATGCTGCAGTATATGCATACACTATCTTATTTGTTGGTCTTAATTATTTTTATTTTTTTTCCAAAAATAAGAATCATCATCCTCAAACGTTCAAAGAAGAACACAAGAGCAGCAGCAGTACTCTAGCGTTGGTAAATAACACACATTTTTCCACTAGGTACCTTATTTTAAAGAAGTATGTTTATCATAATTTAATCCTAATGTTATCAATTCTTTACAGCGCTGCAGGCGCGGGACAGATCATTGAGTTTGCAAAGTCAGAAATCCATGTTCTCTGCTTGTAAGTTATTATGTTGTCATGTTAACTGTAAAAATATGATATGTGTAAAGCCTTTCACATTGACAACACGTGTTAAGACTCATGTTTCACAGACATGTTAAACTTTGAACAAAATTAGTTAGTTAACAATTTCTCTCTCTGTATCTCTCTGTCTTGTTCTGTATTTCACTCTCTTTGTTTCTGTATATCTACAGGCCCCACCAAAAAAGAGCAGGATGGCATCCACTTTAGAGACTTCTTCAACCCAGGTTGAGGGTAAGCTACACATTGGTGCAAAGTTCTTAACTGTCTGAAATCTTTGAGTTATGTGATATCTAATTGTCAATTTCACTTTGTAGAATCAATTGGGGTACCCACAAATGTATGTGACCCTGCTCGAGAGTCCGATTCAGACAGAATATCTCCACTAATATGTAAGTTATTTTTAAAATAGAAAATGTATCAAAGTCTTCATCAACCAACATCATTTATCTCGAAAATTGAGTAAAACCCATTTTTAATGTTGTGTTCCAGTTCTTTCTGATGCACCATACAGCCCTTCGGTTGTCGATGTATCTATAAGCAACATCCCCTGCTTAGAGCATGGTGAGTATTTGTAACATGCATAATTTCTTTTGTTTTGGTTCTGTATGACAGCAGGTGAAAGAGAAGTTAAAACGAATATGACATTAATTTCAGACATAAAAAACGTGTGTATGTTGTATCCATGTACTGTGTTTCAAAAATATTTTTACTGCTCAATAACATTATCCCTCCATATAATAACCTCTCTCGTACCTGTTATTTTATAGATGACAGCACTGCTCCACAGCATAGGATGACATGCTCTCAGGATCGTGCATCAGAAGCAATTGGTATGTAAACAGTAATGTGTTTGAAAAAGTTATGTTGAGCCTTCTCCCCTTTAAACACATATTTAATAAAAAATGTTTTATGTTTGCAGAGAATTGTTTGATACCCTGGAACAGTGGGCTCTATGCAGCAAGGTGGCGAATCCTCACGCATGGATTCCCTTGCTGCTATTGCTCGCACTATGCAGGAGAAGCATGACCAGCAGCGCAGCAAAATGACAGCCATGGTTAGTCAAGTATAAAGCGTGTCATGTTATTATTGTTTATTAAAACTGTCTTCATATTTTCACAGATTTCAGATATCCATGACACCATCAAATCTTTCGCTGCTACCATGTCTGCACAAGCAGCAACCATGGCTGCACAAGCAGCACAGCAGACACTTCTCCTGCAGAACCTTGTTCAGTCCAACAGAGAAACAGCTGAGGCTCAAACAAGGTTGCAAGAACAGCAGCTCGCTGCAATACTGGTAAAGAGTTGTGTTATTGTTTTTTTGGTTTGTGTTGCATGGAATTTTTTTTTTTTTTTTTTTTATTTTTTTTTACATTTTTATTGTACATTTTTATTACATTTTGTATTTCTTATTGCAATACAGGCTATGTCATCTAGCCTGCAGAGTCTTGCGGAAGATTCACGGTCTAGACGCATGGCTCAGCGAGCGTTGTTGGACTTCAGGCCATCGTCCTACTGCACTCCACTGTTCTCCACAAGTCCTGCAGCACCGTCGTTCACTGCTTCAAACCTCTACCCTTCTTCTACTCCACTTGGTCAGATGTGGGCACAACCTCCAGCACCAAGCCAAAGAGAAGACCAAAGGCAGGCTGTGAGAAGACAGCTGCTGTCACCACAGTGGGAAGAAAGAGAAGACGAGGAAGACATTGTTGTTGACACCCCCTAATGACATCAGGTGAGCTCGTTCCTTGTTACAAAATGTATGCTTTAATAACATGTTCATCCATTTCTTACAGCTTCTTTCTTCAATGGCACCTTTTGTGGTTTAAAAATGATGAGTCCCTGTTTTCCTTCCTTGTGGAAACATTCGACATCTGATTGAACCACAGCTCTCATTTTTAATGATGTGCAATGCTTTTGTATTTCCAAATTCCCACACTTTTTTTCAACAGGTACACTATGGAGGATCATGTTGTGCTTTTAATATGTACACATTTACAAACTTTTGACTTTCACTACAAAGGACATTTGATATTGCACTAAAGGACATTGTATTTTGCACTAGTAACCAGGACAAGTGTTTCACGGACTTAACCTTTAAAGGACTTAGGATTTTGTTATACCTAAAGCAAAACTGTTTTACTGAATTGACCTTTATAGCCCATAGGATTTGACAATCAACAAATGACAGGATGTCAAGGATATTGACATAAGTTGTGATTTGCACAGTGTATGGACATTTTACTATGTTCCTTTTGGATTTGTGGACTCGGCCTTAATAACTTTGCTTTCCCAAGGAGGTTTATACTCAGACCGAAATTGTTAAACAATATACTGTTTCTTGCACTTTACACTTGTACTGTTTTTCAATAAAGATGTTGTTTTTCAAATCTTATTTTATAGGCTATGTAAGGTGTATAGGCTATGTTTCTCTTGTTTGGTAACGTTATTCTTGGCAATTATTTGTGAAACTGTCAATGTTGGAGCACCATAATGGATTGTTTTTGTGAATAAAAAAATATTTTCATGTCAAATGTACATTTGTCAATTTTAGGTATTGTTAGAAATTTTGGTTTCAAGTTTATTGTTATTCCATGTACTTTTTGCAAAGACATGATTGTCAATCTGTTTGCGTTCATGATTTAATAAAATGTGTAATTGTTGGATGTGTATCATTATCTAAAACATGCATTCAGTATGAGATTTTTTCTTTTATGTAAGGGGAATTGAAATAAAATATTATTCTTTCTATTATTCCTTTTTTAAAGTTATAGCCAAAATGTTGAATTGTTCTAAAGTTATGTTAATCCTTCATGTAGGTACAGTATGATATTCACATAAGTAATAGTACAGACCTGCATTAATTGAGACTTGACCACAATTTTGTTTATGTAATTCAAAAGCACAAGTCCAAAAACCATTTCATCTTTTCATAGTCACTTCATTATTAAAAAGGAACATAGATACCGTAACGTCATCACTCTAGAGATACTGTTATAATTGGCACTGTTAATTTCACTTCCAAATTTTATTTGTGATGGTTGAGCAGTATGACATTTTATAAACACTGAAGAGTAACACATCTATTTCTAAGATTAAAATAGGGTAACACTTCGTTCAAATGTGTCTCCATTTTTAACAATAGCGTAACCAAACTGCTTATTTTTCCTGTTGCTTTGCCATTACACAAAAAGTATTATGTATATAATGTGTGACACAATAACACAAGGTGGTAGGAGGATATAAAAAGTCCCATTACTCTGTACCTAACGGTCATAAGTTTGTGACATAGTAATAACTGTGTATATATCTAATTTTTTCTAACATTTTCGTACATAACTTTTTTTGAAAAAAAACATTTATTGTAATTCTGTCTTTATTACACTGCTTATCAGACACACTGTTAAGAAAACAAAACCATTTTTATTTGGGGTACACATAAGAAGTATTATCATGGTTAGCATATTATTAAATATTTAGCAAAGTGAGTAGGCACAATAATAAAAACATTCTTCATATGCAGCGGTCTTGTTTGCTCTACTTGACATGGAGTGTCGGCATTGATGAAGAAGAAAACCTGTGAAAAAACATATACATTACTAAAGGCAGATGTAATGAAAACTGTAAGAGCTTCTATGTTTTACAAGAGGCAGACTTACCTTTTCTTCTTTGGTGGTGTTGGCCTCACAGCGGTGACACTTGATTCTTCAGAGCAGTTGCAGCAGAAAGGTTGGGAGGAAAAAAAGAGACTTATTAATGACAGCACTGAAAGTGTTACAGCATTTCACAGCATAGCTTTTGGAAGAGGAACTCTCACCTTTTCTTCATTGTTGGTGTAGGCTGCAAAGTTGACTTTATAATATGTGTGTCTTGTAATTCCTTTGCAAAACATAAAAATTGGCATAATCGTTAAATAACATTAAACCATAAGTAGTTTGTTGCATTTTATACATAAAAAACATAATTTACATGAAAAATAATCCCGAATCAGTCCTTGCCGGATCTGACTACCCAAGTTGCGCACCGTTTCACCAGCACCAGCATCAGGAGTGAGGTCATTATCCAAATCAATGGCTGGATCAATTTCACACTCCAAATTGTGCTCAACACAAATGTTTTGCAGAATTGCGCAACAAACAATTATGTTAGCAACCTTTGAAGGGTCATATAGCAACGCACCACCGGTTCTGTCTAAACATCTGAAGCGGGATTTTAGGATACCAAAGGTACGCTCTATTACTCCTATGCTCCTGGTGTGTGCCAATTGATACCTCTTTTCTGAGGCTGAGGACTGTTTGCCCAAGGGAGTCAGAAGCCATTTATAAATTGCTGGGGAGGTCATTACAATACAGAATGAAAGTACATATACCATATATGTACAAGAATACAGCACAACAATCAGACATATGGAAACAGTTGCATACCTAACACCAATAGGCAGCAATCCTTTAAAAACACCATTGCAATCAGATTGTACACCATAGAGATGAAATAGGCTATATAACAGTGGTGCTGAGAATTGACAGGGATAAAAGAGGAAAGTGCGTTTCAGGGATGTAAAAGGTTAGTAAATGTCCAAAAAGTTCATTTAAAATAATACTGCATTTAAGAAAGGAATAGCACAAACTTTTTCTATTAATAGTTGAAGTAAAGTATAGAAAAATAAATCAACAAGTTTACAATACCATCACTTTAGCTACATGTGTTCAGTAGGATGCTAACTTATGTCAAAAATATGAAAATTAAATGAGTGTAAGATCCAAAACAAAAATTTACACAGGAATGACAGCATAAATGTAAAGTTTAAAAAACTTTATTTTTACTCACCAAGGATCCATCCATGTGGTAACAGGTTTTGCTCAAACATGCGGAAAAGTGAAGATTGTTTCAGGATGAAGGAATCATGTGTAGATCCAGGGAATCCAGATACGAAGTTCGGTATCCTCATCTTTGCGTCACACAGCATCTGTACATTTAAAGAATGAAAAGATTTCCTATTACGAAATATCTCCTCATTCCTTCTAGGAGCTGTAAGTGCTACGTGGGTGCAATCGATTGCACCCAGCACATTGGGAATTCCAGCAATGGCATAGAAAGACTGTTTGCTCTCATGTCATTGCAATTGTGCTCTAGGGAGGTGTATATATTTAACGGCATGCTTGGACATTGCTGTTATAACTTGAGCCAAATGTCTCGAGCATGTGGCTTGTGAAAAGCCTCCACTATGGGCAACAGTGTTCTGAAATGTGTCCGTCGCAAAAAAATGTAAGGCCCCCAACAATTTTAATAGACCTGGAACCGCTTTGTTGGTGTTACTGAGGGGTTCCAGGTCTGGTTTCAAAAGCTCATAAAGCATCTCTATGCATGCTCTTGGTAGCCTATACAGTTTTTTTATGTCAGCTTCAGTTAGACTGTCAAGGGCATGGCGTGGTCTATAGTTACGGGGCCTGGGAATAGGTGGGCATACTGGTGTGGACCTAGTCTCCACAGCATCATTAGGTGGAGTTTGCACATGACACTCTTGCAATTCCTCCATGCAAGATGCAAACATCCACACCCAGACAGTGTGAGGGGAGGGCACTAACTCCATTGTATTATGTGTTATTAAATGCAGGGCACAAATCTGAGGGGCACAAATTAACCAAAAAGGCAAACTAATGCAGAGTGAAAGTTAATGTATGTGATGGAATGTAAGGTAATGTTAATTAATGTAGGGCAAGTGTAATGTGCAAAGTGTATAAAATCAAAAGAAATGGCTTAGCAGTTGTAGTCCTCTCAGTTGATAGATTGCAAATCCTCCCTCAGCAGCAGCCAAAGTTAGGAACACTGGTACTGAAAATGAACCCCTATTTATACTTTGTGGAAGATACCATTACACAAACATATCCAGGGGTCGCCACCTGTACAATACTCAATGAAATGAACTACATTTCACCCTCACTTGTCATAACACGCACCTTCAGGTGCGCAAAAAATTATGAGCATTATGAAAAAATAACGCGCTAATTTTAACAGGGGGAACGCAATTGAATAGCTAAAATTCGCACTTACAATGCATCTAGATAGGGAAAAATAATACACGCGATATACCCCAAAAATACGCGAAAGTTAACGGAATTGAATGGGGACTAAAAAATTTGCGCACAAAATAATATGCAAATAAGCAAAATACGTGAAAAAACTTGGAAAAATTTCGCTTTGCGCTGAATTGAATCAGGCCCATTGTGTGATGTCAAATGTGAACTGTAAT
>WWET01009763.1:0-18011 GCA_011038615.1 Limnodynastes dumerilii
GCTCCATGTTCCAGCATTCTGTGTACAGTGTTCTGTGTTCTGTACGCATGATGGTCTGAACCATTACCTCCACAATGGACCGGAGCCGTCCAATGCTGCACGCCATGTGGATCATCTCTGGGGGTGGGCATAAGCCTCTGAAATATACAGCGAGGGCCTGGCTATACCTTTACGCACAATGCAGTATTCATCGCGGAAGGATTTCCGTGCGGGATACTTTAGGTAGGGTCCAGGTGGCGGATCCACAACGTAGGAGAGCAGAGGGGAGGAGGGAGTGCCCAGGAGACTGTATCCCCCGTCTTGCTACCAATATTCTCCTTTCGGCAGCTGTCATCTCCGCATCTGGCGTAGAGCTGACAATGTCCGTTTACCGACGGCATTTCTCGGCCCTGATGTATCTCTCGTCAGCATTTCAGCCGCGTGAATCATCCTCGATGGTAACAAACAGCGCAATCTGGAAGACCTCAGCCCGGATCCTCGTAAACGGCTCATTTCATGGCCTTTGACATGTTCCTGTCGGTTCCGTTTTCAGAAGATGTTCCAGGCCCCCATGAGTCAGGCCTGGTTCCACGGCGCCACCAGGCGTAGATTTCCCGCATCGCTGCCTTCTGCCAAGACAAACAATTAGCGAGATTATTAGGACGTCCAATAACCAGTCCAGAGGCCGCTTAACGGAACCAGAATTAAAACCTTTCCTATTACACGTTTGTCAGGGAAACATTTTGGCGTAAATGACTTTCCCTGATCGCAGGTAGGAAGAGGGAGGGGTTGATTTCATTTACAAATACGCTGCGCGTCCGGAATAAAATCGGACTTTTATTTTTCTACATTAGCGCCTCCAGGAATGTCACAGTTCATTTTCTTCCTACCGAGTGACAATAATAGGTTTCAGTCTCTCTCTCTCTCTCGGACACTACGGAAAATCCTGCACTGAACGGGCGATAAGAAGGGACTTTATTTTATTATTCCACTCGTAAATTATAATTCATCGCCAGGTCGTTGGCTTCCAGGCATTGGTGCAAGGGTTTTATTGCTGCCATTACCGTAGAAATCAATAATCAATAATAATATTAGCGTGCGCACCTCAGAAGTCGCCTTTTACACAGATTGAGCTTTTAGAGCTGTTTGCGCTGGATACATATAGCTGTATTCAGAGATCCGTGTTCCCGGCGAATTCCGTGCGTAATTTTAGGTACATTTCAACTGCGCAAGCGTAGTAACTTTTTTTTACGTTCTTCACGTAGACTATATGCGCGTAAATGCCTCACGGACCGACTTGTGAATCGCACGTGGGTACATACGAACGGATATGCAACGCAAAAATACGCCTGCGAGAAATTTACTAAAAATGGGCGGGGGAATCGCAACACGTACGGAGAACACAGAACTGCACACGGAAAGATACAAGTGGTCTATGGAGGCGGAAGTCACTGACCGCACGGCTAAGAGAGGGGCGTGTCATGGGTGTGAGGGTGTGTGGCCTGCACCTGGCATGCGTATCATTGCGTTCCTTCATGGAAACGGATCTCTGAATACGGCCCACAATAAGGAATAGATTCCATACATTAATCTCCGCCATGGACGTCATTTGAAATCCTGAATTCCGTGTTACGTAGAATAAAATTCCCCAAACTGGAATCATTTCATAATTAGGATTCATTAGAGAAATTACCATCAATATATTCAATTTCCTACCAGTCATCTGTAATAGAAAACTGGCCCTTAATGAGCAAATTTCTAATGTGTCGCGGAGTTATGAGCAGCCAATCACATAAAAGTAGTGGCGTTATGTCACAGATCTACAATTACACCCATCATCTACTGACAAGTATCTCATCAGCATTCAATCATACCAGTACAATACAGAGATTATACTGACCTCTATATACAGAGAGCATCCTAGTGACCACCACCCAATACAGACAGCATCCTAGTGACCACCACCCAATACAGACAGCATCCTAGTGACCACCACCCAATACAGACAGCATCCTAGTGACCACCACCCAATACAGACAGCATCCTAGTGACCACCACCCAATACAGACAGCATCCTAGTGACCACCACCCAATACAGACAGCATCCTAGTGACCACCACCCAATACAGACAGCATCCTAGTGACCACCACCCAATACAGAATACAGAGCATCTCTGCTGCACCCAGACTACTTGCAGGCAGGCTCGGTAACAAAGGAGATATAGGGGACCTGGGGGACAGTTGTTCCTCACACCAGAGTTTAGAGGGACCCAGGCGATCCTGGTCGCAACAACCCATTTATCTTGTGTATTAATTAGGAGACTGCTGTCACCTTACAAACTTAGTAAGTAGCCATATTGGCTGTTGCTGGGACGCTGCAGTCTCTGTTTACTCGCATCCACAGTGAGAAGGCAGAAGCCGGCGTTATACCTAGGGGTTCACACGTTAGAGGCAGGTACAGGGTGGGGCTTAAGGGTGCAATTAATTCAAATTGCGTCTTTAAGACCCACCCCTTTTCCATCACTACCGTAATACATAGTCGGCAAGTCTTCTCTTAGTGCCCATCTGATGCCTTTCAGCCAGGATTACCTCTGTCTCGATTGTTAGCCCAGCCACCAAACCTGTTACAGTCCACGTATAGAATGAGGGATTTTTGAAATAGGGGCATCCGAAAGTTCCTTTTCAGATGTCTCTATTTTGAATACCCCTCCATTTTAGAATTTTTTTTCAGAATGGGTGAGTATCTGATCGGCACATTCACTCATTCCTTTCCGGAAATGCCGCTGCTATCGCAGGACCCGGACCAAGGGAAAGGTGAGTAACCTCTCCAGGGTGCGGGGAAGGGAGGGTTAGGGTTAGGCTGTAGGGAAGGGAGGGTTAGGGTCTGGCTGCGGGAGAGGGAGGGTTAGGGTCAGGCTGTAGGGGAGGGAGAGTTAGGATCAGGCTGCAGAAGAGGGAGGGTCAGGGTCAGGCTGTAGGGGAGGTAGGGTTAGGGTCAGGCTGCAGGGGAAGGAGGGTTAGGGTCAGGCTGCAGGGGAGGGAGGGTTAGGGTCAGGCTGCAGGAATACTGTATAATGATCTCTGTGTATATAGTATACTATATATATACTGTATAATGATCTCTGTGTATATAGTATACTATATATATACTGTATAATGATCTCTGTGTATATAGTATACTATATATATACTGTATAATGATCTCTGTGTATATAGTATACTATATATATACTGTATAATGATCTCTGTGTATATAGTATACTATATATATACTGTATAATGATCTCTGTGTATATAGTATACTATATATATACTGTATAATGATCTCTGTGTATATAGTATACTATATATATACTGTATAATGATCTCTGTGTATATAGTATACTATATATATACTGTATAATGATCTCTGTGTATATAGTATACTATATATATACTGTATAATGATCTCTGTGTATATAGTATACTATATATATACTGTATAATGATCTCTGTGTATATAGTATACTATATATATACTGTATAATGATCTCTGTGTATATAGTATACTATATATATACTGTATAATGATCTCTGTGTATATAGTATACTATATATATACTGTATAATGATCTCTGTGTATATAGTATACTATATATATACTGTATAATGATCTCTGTGTATATAGTATACTATATATATACTGTATAATGATCTCTGTGTATATAGTATACTATATATATACTGTATAATGATCTCTGTGTATATAGTATACTATATATATACTGTATAATGATCTCTGTGTATATAGTATACTATATATATACTGTATAATGATCTCTGTGTATATAGTATACTATATATATACTGTATAATGATCTCTGTGTATATAGTATACTATATATATACTGTATAATGATCTCTGTGTATATAGTATACTATATATATACTGTATAATGATCTCTGTGTATATAGTATACTATATATATACTGTATAATGATCTCTGTGTATATAGTATACTATATATATACTGTATAATGATCTCTGTGTATATAGTATACTATATATATACTGTATAATGATCTCTGTGTATATAGTATACTATATATATACTGTATAATGATCTCTGTGTATATAGTATACTATATATATACTGTATAATGATCTCTGTGTATATAGTATACTATATATATACTGTATAATGATCTCTGTGTATATAGTATACTATATATATACTGTATAATGATCTCTGTGTATATAGTATACTATATATATACTGTATAATGATCTCTGTGTATATAGTATACTATATATATACTGTATAATGATCTCTGTGTATATAGTATACTATATATATACTGTATAATGATCTCTGTGTATATAGTATACTATATATATACTGTATAATGATCTCTGTGTATATAGTATACTATATATATACTGTATAATGATCTCTGTGTATATAGTATACTATATATATACTGTATAATGATCTCTGTGTATATAGTATACTATATATATACTGTATAATGATCTCTGTGTATATAGTATACTATATATATACTGTATAATGATCTCTGTGTATATAGTATACTATATATATACTGTATAATGATCTCTGTGTATATAGTATACTATATATATACTGTATAATGATCTCTGTGTATATAGTATACTATATATATACTGTATAATGATCTCTGTGTATATAGTATACTATATATATACTGTATAATGATCTCTGTGTATATAGTATACTATATATATACTGTATAATGATCTCTGTGTATATAGTATACTATATATATACTGTATAATGATCTCTGTGTATATAGTATACTATATATATACTGTATAATGATCTCTGTGTATATAGTATACTATATATATACTGTATAATGATCTCTGTGTATATAGTATACTATATATATACTGTATAATGATCTCTGTGTATATAGTATACTATATATATACTGTATAATGATCTCTGTGTATATAGTATACTATATATATACTGTATAATGATCTCTGTGTATATAGTATACTATATATATACTGTATAATGATCTCTGTGTATATAGTATACTATATATATACTGTATAATGATCTCTGTGTATATAGTATACTATATATATACTGTATAATGATCTCTGTGTATATAGTATACTATATATATACTGTATAATGATCTCTGTGTATATAGTATACTATATATATACTGTATAATGATCTCTGTGTATATAGTATACTATATATATACTGTATAATGATCTCTGTGTATATAGTATACTATATATATACTGTATAATGATCTCTGTGTATATAGTATACTATATATATACTGTATAATGATCTCTGTGTATATAGTATACTATATATATACTGTATAATGATCTCTGTGTATATAGTATACTATATATATACTGTATAATGATCTCTGTGTATATAGTATACTATATATATACTGTATAATGATCTCTGTGTATATAGTATACTATATATATACTGTATAATGATCTCTGTGTATATAGTATACTATATATATACTGTATAATGATCTCTGTGTATATAGTATACTATATATATACTGTATAATGATCTCTGTGTATATAGTATACTATATATATACTGTATAATGATCTCTGTGTATATAGTATACTATATATATACTGTATAATGATCTCTGTGTATATAGTATACTATATATATACTGTATAATGATCTCTGTGTATATAGTATACTATATATATACTGTATAATGATCTCTGTGTATATAGTATACTATATATATACTGTATAATGATCTCTGTGTATATAGTATACTATATATATACTGTATAATGATCTCTGTGTATATAGTATACTATATATATACTGTATAATGATCTCTGTGTATATAGTATACTATATATATACTGTATAATGATCTCTGTGTATATAGTATACTATATATATACTGTATAATGATCTCTGTGTATATAGTATACTATATATATACTGTATAATGATCTCTGTGTATATAGTATACTATATATATACTGTATAATGATCTCTGTGTATATAGTATACTATATATATACTGTATAATGATCTCTGTGTATATAGTATACTATATATATACTGTATAATGATCTCTGTGTATATAGTATACTATATATATACTGTATAATGATCTCTGTGTATATAGTATACTATATATATACTGTATAATGATCTCTGTGTATATAGTATACTATATATATACTGTATAATGATCTCTGTGTATATAGTATACTATATATATACTGTATAATGATCTCTGTGTATATAGTATACTATATATATACTGTATAATGATCTCTGTGTATATAGTATACTATATATATACTGTATAATGATCTCTGTGTATATAGTATACTATATATATACTGTATAATGATCTCTGTGTATATAGTATACTATATATATACTGTATAATGATCTCTGTGTATATAGTATACTATATATATACTGTATAATGATCTCTGTGTATATAGTATACTATATATATACTGTATAATGATCTCTGTGTATATAGTATACTATATATATACTGTATAATGATCTCTGTGTATATAGTATACTATATATATACTGTATAATGATCTCTGTGTATATAGTATACTATATATATACTGTATAATGATCTCTGTGTATATAGTATACTATATATATACTGTATAATGATCTCTGTGTATATAGTATACTATATATATACTGTATAATGATCTCTGTGTATATAGTATACTATATATATACTGTATAATGATCTCTGTGTATATAGTATACTATATATATACTGTATAATGATCTCTGTGTATATAGTATACTATATATATACTGTATAATGATCTCTGTGTATATAGTATACTATATATATACTGTATAATGATCTCTGTGTATATAGTATACTATATATATACTGTATAATGATCTCTGTGTATATAGTATACTATATATATACTGTATAATGATCTCTGTGTATATAGTATACTATATATATACTGTATAATGATCTCTGTGTATATAGTATACTATATATATACTGTATAATGATCTCTGTGTATATAGTATACTATATATATACTGTATAATGATCTCTGTGTATATAGTATACTATATATATACTGTATAATGATCTCTGTGTATATAGTATACTATATATATACTGTATAATGATCTCTGTGTATATAGTATACTATATATATACTGTATAATGATCTCTGTGTATATAGTATAATATATATATACTGTATAATGATCTCTGTGTATATAGTATACTATATATATACTGTATAATGATCTCTGTGTATATAGTATACTAGTGTTGCTAGGCACAGGAAGGGACTTGATGACACAATTTGCGGCATCCAGCCCCGTCCCGACCCCTATTTCAAGTAAAAACGGGTCAGTATGAGCCAGGGGGCGGAGCCTAATGACATGATTTGAATAACCACGTCATTAAGCCCCACCCCCGCATGCGTCGCTAGCTTCTCTCCGGGATCTCCCGGAGGGAAGCTGCCAAAAGTCGGCAACCATGAGCTCCACGTGAAAACGGATCTGTGAATACGGTCCCTTATTAGTGTTCACAGCTCAGCGGTTCCAGAATTGAGAGCGTTAACGCAATTTGCATTGTCTGAAACATAAAAACTCACAAAAATAATGGGAGGTATAATAGTAAACAAGACGCGACCATTACTGGATGGAAACGCGGGTGTGGCGGGTCGTTTATGGACATATAAGAGTCAAGCATAATTCAGATTTGTTCCTCGATCCGCTAGCGATCTAAACGCAAGTGTGTTTACCAACGCACTGTTATGTATAGCAGGAACGGTGGTTACACTTTGTGCGATCGCTTTGCGAGAATGCAAACGCACAAACAATGAAGTCTCGGATGATAACTAGCATCAAACTAAATTAACTGAATTTCTATTAAAAGAAAAAAACACCATGTAACACCATGTATGCTCAGCGTCCCCATATCTTTAGCGCTTCACTGAGATGATTAAACGCTAACTCAATGCTCTGATAGAGTACGTGCAGTGCCGGTCGTCTGTGGCTTCCTGGACTTAGACATGACTCATTGGACAAATATGTAGCCATAAATCTGGCTCGCTGGCGGGAACACTAACTATGCCCTTCTACCCCTTCCCTGCCACGCAATGCCCCTTTGAACACAATCGGCCGCTGCAGCGAAATTGGTGGGTGGCTTTCTGAAGTAAAGACAGCCGAAAGTTCATTTTCGGATGTCCCTAATTCGAATAACTACCTTTTTAGATTTTTTTTAATGAATGGGTGAATATGCTAGTATCAGTATACTTACCCATCGTTTTCAGAAGCACCTCCGAACCAGTTGCACACCTGCCGCAGAAGAGGTAAGTAACCTTTCCGGGGACTTTTAGTGTTAGGGGGAGGGTTAGGGTTAGTCACTAGGGAAGGGAGGGTTAGGGTTAGGCTGCGGAGAGGGGAGAGTTAGGGTTAGGCTGCGGGGAAGGGAGGGTTAGAGTCAGCCTGCGGGGAGGGGAGGGTTAGGGTCAGGCTGCGGGGAGGGGAGTGTTAGGGTTAGGCAATAGGGAAGGAAGGGTTAGGCTGTGGGGAGGGGAGTCTTAGGGTTAGGCTGTGGGGAAGGGAGGGTTAGGGTCAGGCTGTGGGGAAGGGAGGGTTAGGGTCAGGGTAAAAGAAGGGAAGGGTTAGGATTAGGGAACAGGTTGGGGTTACTTACCAATCGGAGCACTGTGTTTGGGATCGATTGCTTTGCCTCTTTGAGACAGAAGCAATTGATTTCCCAGTCAGTTCGGATCTGGCTGGGAGAGAATGGCCCTATCGAAATAGAGCTGTTTGCAGCGGGAACCTGGTCCCCAGCTTGCGTAAGTCCTCTTAAACGTTACATCTGCTTGCGGAAGATATATGCGCCTGGTCGATGTTATTCTATCGATCTACTAGCGTACGGAACTCGGTTGGATCTTGTACAGGGGGAGGCACTTCAATTCTGAAAGAGAGGCGGGGTAGGCAATGAAGGACTAAGGGTGGCGGTAACCGGTTTCACATTCATAAGTGATAGAGGGGAAAGAAAGGGAAATGTATATATATATATTTTTTTTTTACATTTTTTTGCAGACTTATTTAAATTATTATTATTTGGTGTAAACTGCCAAGGCCATAGAATGCTTTAAAACATCAGCTTTTTCGTAGCTTTAAGAATCATTTCCACCGATCATCTCCGCGATCCGTCTCTTCTGTAATGCTCCAAGCTTAATAAACAAAACAATATTTACAGTGCACCTGCGATTTATTAAAGATAAGGATCTCTGTGGGGATTATCTCGCCATGCAAGAAGCGCTCAAGGATGATACAAAGAATTTGCTTGTCAATCTCCGACATGTAAAGACGAGGCAAAGTCACTCCATTAGATTAGAAGATAAGACGTTACCTCTTCAAGGGAAGAGAGTCCCTACGATTCATTCGATAACAATAGATATAGAACGTGTTGTCCTGAACATCACGAGAATACAAGACAACACATAACAGGTCAGATGGAAGTGGACATTTTTAAAAATGCGGATGCAAATGTTTGCGATTCACAGCAATGAAATTTAGGCTTCCAGTGATGGTCTACGATTTGGTGTGTGCCGCAAATCGTATCAGCGGAACAATAGCTGTCATTAGGGCTCTAGTTGTGTTTCTTTTACGGGCGTTGGATTGGGTCTATGTTGACTACAACTCAAGATGTCCCTCAAAAGATGATGTCATTACTCTTGGCCTGGTCCAGCCTGGAACATGGGAGATATTGTGGCCTATGATTGGGAGAATCTCACGCAAATAATGAGATGATTACATACGATCCTGATCTGTGTGCAAGCACGGAAGGTTTGTGAACGGTTGAGGACAATGCAGATACTAGTTACAGAAAGCTTCTCACTCGGTTGCAGAGTCTAAACGGGAGCCTGGTTGCAGTCCCAAATGGAAGCCTCCAAAAGATAGGTCATCACAGGGACTAGGAAGAAATGATTTGTTCTGCGACAAGCCCAGCAATGAAAAGGCCTAGCTACTGACGAAAGCCGAGAGGCACAGCAGAGGTGGTAGTACAGGTAGTGCCGAGAGGTATGGGCACAGAGCAGATAGTGCCTGGTATTGATGGACAGGGTAATAGTACAAGAGGGGCAGGTACGGCAAGACCAGGCAAGGAGGGAATGGCAGAAATAGGAAGGAGTAGAGTGGAAGTGAACAAGGCTAGAGATATTGCCACAGGAACAGGTCACCTGGACGATATAACCTGAAAGTAGAGTGTGACCTTTTGGTTATTATAGTTGTCTAACCAATGATGTGTGGGGTCCTTGTTTTGGCCTCCTGAAAATAATTAGAGAGCTAGACAATAGACGGGGCATCCTTTGACTCATTTGACATCAAGCTTGGTGCATCTACACACAAGTGTCGGACTGTGGCCAATAGAGAATGAGCATCCCGGCTACCTAGAGTCTCGTATAGAAGTGTTGCAATGAAAGCAGAACTACACCGTTATAAATCATGGAAATGTCAGTTCAAGTGCTTAGTTGTCAAGGTAGAAGAATATAGGACTGAATTCAGACCTCCGGATGCCCTCTGTATCATGAGTCCCGTGTGGGGGAGCGGAGTCCACGTTCCTCGTACGTTCGGGCTTACAATAGAAGGACTTAAGATTTCTGCACCAAAGGTATAAAGAGATACACTACGGCATCAGAAATGCATTCCATTCTGGATCAGACCGTAGAATAATAAAACGCGTTGTGTTCATCTTCATAAGTCATCCATCTTGGTATCCCCTTGGTGCATAGGGACGACAGATTGTATCCTTCCAAATGGCAAATGTTGTCACAAGTTCTGTTTCATTCAAATTTTGAAAAAAACAAGGTTTAGAACTCAGTAAAGTGGCAGCAATTCCTGCCCCAAAAACAGTCACATTGGCCTGGATCCAGACCTAAGCAAATGCTTGAAATGAGTTACTCCTGGGCTAAACAATGTTGATTGCAGGGGAGTCATATTTCATCTGTTGCAAACAGTATTAGAGTTGAGAGGTGATGTTTCCTATCCCAAGTCTAAATAACAGTGTGATAGTAAAGCTGGTCAGTATCTGTGTGCAGTAAAATATATCCCTGCATGTAAAGAATACAATTACCTTGACTTCTCCTGAAATCAACATGGTTTAGCCCAGGAGTAATTCATTTCAAGCATTTCAGCCCATTGTTCTCAATATGTCATCACTCGAGTTTGACATTGAGGACAGAGATATGGTAATATGAAAGACAGTTCATCTCTTTAATAACATTGTAATGAAGGTGTGTGGTGATATTAATAACACAAAATCCTTGGCTTTTTAAAAATGAAATTGAAACCTTAGAATTGTTTTAAGTCTGTTCCAAAAAAATGCTTGAAAATCAGGTTAAAAATGTTGTGAAAAAATAATGAATTTCACCTTCAGCTTCATTCCTATGACCTCTGTACCCAACCTATCGGCAGATTTCCAAACCTGAAAATTCTACTGCTATCAATATAACGCCCCCAACTTCTTGTGCTCTCCAGGTAAGAGAGCCTGGAGAACTTGAAAAGAGGCGGGCTGTGTCAGTGGAACAGGATGATGTGATTGGACAGTTGCATCTAAATAATTGGGTGCTACAGATACTGATACTTCTCCTTTTGAGAAGTTTAGTCAATCTATCACCAGGTCTCTTACGATGGTCCAATGCCCATGAGTCCTATATCCATTCCTTAGTCATAATATAATATAATGCGTGGCCGGCTCTATCTTTTTCATACCTCTACCTCTCAATTATTTAATCAAATTGTATTCTTAATAGGAGGCTCCATATTAGTTTGTATATAATCAATATAATCAATATATACTTTATTGATGCCTACCTCTTCATACAATATTTTTCAACCAGTTTCGGAGCCTCCGTCAGTAAGAGGCTCCCCTGTTTACTGAACAGTTATACCCCAAATTTAAAACCCAGCGGGAATTACAGGTAGAGGGGAACAATGAAACAAGTCAATATTTTGTTAATTTTATGAACACTCATTTCTAATCATTGCTCTCAAATTCTCCTTGGAACCATTGTTGACTTGCAATAATTGTCTTTATTTACTATCATTCCATTCCATTCCATTCTCTGATGATATTATAAATTGAACTCTTCCCATTTCACCAACCACTGTGCCAAATCCTTGCATGTTTGAGCCCCCCCATCAAAGACTGGCACTACTCATGGACCACTGGATTGGTCTTGCCTTCAAGGCAAACTATGGTGAGACCATCAGAAATACACATGTTCGGAGACGGATAGCGATTTTAGAACCTGAAATCTTAGGATTGTTTGTTAGCTTGTAAGTAGTGTGTGTTGGTACATAATATTGTTTGATTAATGTTTTTTATCCAAGATTGAAGGGCCAAGTATTTTGGCTCATTATCAACTACGTAATATCGAAATGTAAATTGGAAGATTGCAATAATTGGAAACTATTTAGACTGTTTAGTGTTTGGCAATCGCAGTAGTATAATTTTTCGAGAAATTAAATGGTAACTTATCATTTTCTAAAATGCTGCAATTTTGCAAAATCAAATATTCTATCAGGCACAAAGTAAAATACTTACGTTTGTACAGTAGAATAATTTGTTGCAGAGTTCTTACAGATCCCACGGCCCAGATGTAATGAGCGATTACGTCCTTGATTTTAAACTTTCACAAGAGCTGATGTGGACAGATAGAGGAACGAGACACCGTAAAAGTATTTCAAATCCTCTGATCAGAGACTCGGCATCCCATTACGGAGAAGCCTTTAATGGGGAATTTCGTGTTATGAGAAAGCTGCCCGTCCTGATTAAACATTAAGAACAAAAAAAAATAAAAGAACTTGTCTGAGATTATTTAATGGGTTCTACTCATTAGAAGTTTGTTTTTTTGAGTGAAATGTTAGAAAGAGATGGAAGAAAGACTGAGAAATGTTGGGTTGGATGGAGCCTCCAGACACGGAGAGATCTTAGACTGTCAATTGCATCCAGATGATAATATATGTTGCCAAGGAATTTTTTTTCCAAGGATAACGCTGCGACAGTTGAACTATGGGTTTTATGTGACTGTTATGTGCTGCACATGGTAATATAACATCCATTTTGTGATGTCTCCATCAAGATACGCTAATCGCGACCGCAACATTCCCTGATTTATTAAGTTAAACGAAGAAAAGAGTTTTTTCTTCTTGTTTTGTTTTTGAACATTGGACGTTCCAAGTCATGGCTGGGACGGGCTGGAGAAGGAATGTTGTTTATAGAAGGGGATTTATCAGAATTGAAGGAGTATGTGCGAACACGAGAAAGACAATCAGCTCAGCCGGCACTTCTAGGAAGTTGGAAGAGAAGAATATCGGAAAAGCTGCCTCCGGTTCCAGGTCACAGACAATGAAGAACGTAAAAGAAAGCAGGTTCCAAAACTAAACTTTTGTATATAATAATAATAATAATAATAATAATAATAATGGGGCAGATCCAGAGTTACGCTGTGATGTGCGGCCAACGTAGCTCTGGTGCACTCCCCCCGAAACTCCCCCTGTCCCGGCGTACTTACCCACTATTACGCCGGCTGAAGGCTATCTTAACTTCAGCCAGTGTAACAGTGGGTAATTACAACGGGAAACTCATTGCAATCCCCTAACCCAGCCCTCCCTACCTAATATCCCTCCCCCCGCCCAGCTTCCGTAACTACAGCATAGTTACGGAGCTGCCTGCCCTTTCGTCCGTATCTATGCTGTAGTTACAGACGCTAGATCCATGTCTCACATAACCATGGATTATGCTGGGCAAAATATGCCCGGCACATGTGCAGAATGGCATTTCTGCCGTTCTTACGTATACGGCCGCCTTATAAACAACGGCGGCTGTAGGGCTGGATCAGCCCCAATGACCTTGGGCAGTATTCAGTTTTCTTATTTTTGCCCAATTTTTACGCATTTTCGGCTTCCAGATTGCGTGAGAATCTGTTTTAGCCAATCACATCACCTTCCTATCCATTCAGACATAAGACAGAGGGGAGGGGCTGGGGAGACAAGTGGGTGTTACTTCTTAGTCAAGTGACAGTATAGGCGTTCCCTCTCTCTGTGTACCCATCCAGACATAAGACAGAGGGGCGGGGCTGACGTGACAAGTGGGCGTTCCCTCTTAGGTAGGTGACAATGGCAAATCTGTGTATGTCTTTATATTACCGATATTTTACATGGCTGCAGAACTGATTAACGTGAATTTCTATAGACTTCACTGGTCACTTGTGATAGGTTCCCGTCTTCTTGCAGACCTGCCGCACATGGGGTTAAATTTTGTAGCCAAATATGAAAGTATTCAGTGGATAAATTTGTAATATTTCCCTCCTCTGGTCAGCGAGGATCTTCTGTGTCTATGTGTTGCTAGGAATGAAGACAGCAGACGCCAGGGGACAGTAACAGTGTTTTATCGGCTCAGATATTCTGCTTCTAAGACCCTTCACCTCCTCCCCAGGGGGTCCCTATGTTCTCCAGAGGACAATGACTCTCTCTGTTGCTCTTAAGACGTCTGACCCGAATGGTCGCCCCTTCCCAAGGCACAAGCCAAAGGACGGCTCAAGAACCAATTTAACAAGAGGGGAGATCAAGTTCTTTTTCTATGTCACGGTATCTCTGAGAGATGATCGCAGGGTACGAGCGGTGACAGCTGTCTGACAAATATGATGTCCCCCTCCCCCCTCCCGAAACCTCCGGGGTCATTATAATTCAAATGAGCCGCTTTGCATATCAATAAAACCCCGTCAGCTCTTCTCCCGCTCAACGTCGATCACTGATAATTACAGGCGACGACCTACCGATTGACGTTGGCCGTGCAAGAGTTAACCGACACTGCCTTGACACCTACCATCCCCCACCCCAAAACCACCGAAATGAGAGCCAACATCCCCCCCCCACATGAAAGAAAATCCCAGTTTGTTTCCGGGCTGTCAGAGCACGCGGGATTGCTGACAGTTGGGACGGGGAGGGAACGTTACGCGAATCTTCACCGCAAGATGACAGACGCCATTATCACCCGCGCAGGGTACTTATTACGGAGATTACAACGGATTGCCGGGCTTGCAGAAAATAGCAGGTCTGAAGGTAACATTTGCGTGACGGTTCAGCCTTGACGGATGGATATTTTCACCCCGGATTAACCCCTGAGCGCCTGGCCAAGAAGGCGACAGCGGACATCTTGTGGCAACGAAAAACTATTGGTTTTATAGTTTTTTGGACTGGTCAAGATCCAGGCGCACACGTGAGCGCTGCGTTCGTGGTGTAGATGCGTTAGTAAAAATAATGGCGGCGGCATCTCATACAAAGGCGCACACAACGATGTAGTGTATGGCACACAGCACTTGAAATATGGACGCACTCAAACTATTAAAAAGCCGTATTCAGAGATGCGTTAAAAAACGCGAACGCAAATAAACACACGCACGTCGCTGGGAACACCCACCGAAACCCATGACACTCCCCTTGCAAATCCGTGCTCTCGTAGACTTACACCTCTATAGACCACTTGTATCTTTCCGTGAGCAGTTGCGTGCGTATGTGGCCTCCGTGCGTGCGATTCATGATAGACGCGCCCACACATTGAAATGCCCCCGCCCATTTTTATTGAAATTCTCACGTGCGTATTTCTACGTGGGAAATCCGTGAGTATGTACCCACGTGCGATTCGAAGGTCCAAGCTTACTGGACTTGCGAGCGCATAATCAACGTAGATTGCGTACTAAAAGTTACTACGCATGCGCAGTTCGTCCATTCGCAAACAATGCACACGCTCTCGCCGTGAAAACGGGTCTCTGAATACAGTCCAAAATCTCTTTTTTAGAATGAAAAAAAATATAAATTTTTTTTTTGACTGTCAATTATTACAAATTAAAAACAGAGTAAAAGTCCAGCAGTGTTTCCCTGACCGAGCGTCCGAAACAGGTGGCGGAACGTCCCCCTCTGGACTTACACATGAGCTGGGGCTGGTGATAATGGCGTAGATGCAAACCTACGGTCTAGTCACGTTAGAACGCGTATTTTCTATGCGCTCCCCTCTCTCGTACGTACTTTGCCCATTTTACGCTGCCCAAACTCTCCCTTAACTTTTCCTAGCGTAAGTACTGACGCGCACAATGGGCCAGATCCAGAACTATGGACTAGCGCTGTTCATATTTACGCAGAGCATAAATAGTATACACTCCCCCGGACACTCCTCCCGGACGGCCGTAATATTACGCCTGCTGATCTTTTCAAAGCGTAACTACGGCAGGACGTAACTATGCTATGGTCGTAACTACGTAACCCAGCCTATACTGTACGCTTTAAATGCCTCCTCCCCGCCTACATTCCGTAACTGGAGCGTATTTACGGCTAGCGTAATATAGGCTCGCCCATTCGGCCGTAATTACGCAAATATTACGGGCGACCTATTTTCAATTACGGCCGCCATGAGTTACGACAGGAAACATCTGAACACACTTACAGCCGAAGTTCCGTACGGCTGGCGTCAATACGCACGCGGGCGTAGTTCTGGATCCGGCCCAATGGATTTACGTATGTGGCGACCAAACCCAGCCCATATTGTCCAATTTAAATGTTTCCCTCCGCCTACAAAGCGTAATTATGGGTGTCGTATTGATGCCTCCGCCCCTTTGTTCGTATTTACGCTGATGGTACGTGCGTTAGGAGTAAACACAAATGAGAGTCCCAATGTTGTGATGTAAGAATCGGAAATCTGCATCGATCGGTTTAGCGTTCCATCTATTGGAACATTCGTTGCACCAATCACTAAACCAGACATTTTATTTCCAAAGTCCGTCTGCGTGAGAGGAGTGGTTAATATTGCGAATGTACGGGAATAATACGGGGTTTCTTCACGCAGGATGGCTGCAGCTGCAGGAAGACAAAAAAGTTGTGTTTTATTTTTTACCAAACGCCGTTTTTATAAGATGTTTGTGAAGAAGATTTGCAGAAACATGAAACCTTTAATTGGACCGATTACCCGCCAGCCCCTCTCGCTGGCATCTAAGGTGGCCAATGGTTTGGAGGTGCGCGTAAATCGCCACATACCGAAAACGCGAAGAGCCAGCGTCAGATCCAAAGGGAGTTCTAGTTGACTAGGGACCGGATCCAGACCTATGTTTCCATTACATTTTATCGCATAACGTATTTTTGCTGGCGTATTTTCTAGCCACTCCCCTCGCTCGTAACTTTTCAAAGCGTAACTACTGACGCACGTAAAGACTTCACATACGCAAGTGTCTAAGCGCGCCCGTACTGTACGATTTAAATGCCTCACCCCGCCTCCGAAGCGTAATTACGGGTGTCGTATGAATGTCACGCCATGGATGATACGTGTCTGGTACGTACGTTCAGAGTTACGTGGTATGACATCTGCGCAGTACATACAAAATAACGTTTTTACGTCACCCGCTAGCTTAAATATGCCAACGTACTTAGTTCTGGATCTAACCCTATGCGAGTACAGCATGTTGTGTGTGCATTCATTTTGAGGGGTGCAAAATAACGCAGAGATACGCTTTGCCCTCGGGCGGACATTCCCCGCTGGATCAATTCCTTTAAGTACCTTTTTCTAATGGTGTTAAGGTTGAGCTGCCAGGAGGGAATATTTAGGGTTAGGCTACAGAGAGGGAATGGTTAAAGTTAGGCTGCAGAGAAGGGACGATTAAGGTAATGTAATAGGCCGTTCTCACCCAGCCAGATATCGATTGCTTATGCCTCGATAAGGCATAGCAATCGAACCCTGGATCACCGAACACAGTACTCCGAAAGGTCAGCAACCCCACTCCCTAACCCTAACCCTAAGTCACCCCCCCTGCAGTCTAACCCTTAGTCTCTCCCCACCCGCAGCCTAACCCTAAGTCTCCCCCCTCTAAGGTCAGCAACCCCCTAACCCTAACCCTAAGTCACCCCCCCTGCAGTCTAACCCTTAGTCTCTCCCCACCCGCAGCCTAACCCTAAGTCTCCTCTCCC
>WWET01009765.1:0-18622 GCA_011038615.1 Limnodynastes dumerilii
TAATAAAATACAATCTAAATATAAAAATATCACAAAAATGTGAAAAGTGAAGCAAGCACAGAACGCAAGGCAAAATGCGAGGAGTCAAGCTTGGTAGATAAGGGAGGAGGAGATTTTGAGAGGTTGAGAGGAAGCCACCAGGTGGGGATGGGGTTAAAGGGTAGCAGATGGGGACAAGAGGGTACGAAGTGTGGGGGGAGTGGTGGAGTGGTGGAGGAGGGAACAACACTAGGATGGAGGGCCCTGCTCACATAAGCTAACACACTAAGGAGGAGGAAGGAAGTGGACTGTTGGTTTGAGCGGAGTAGAGGGGGAAGGAAGGAAAATAAGGGATAGATGTAGGATGTAGTGAGGATGTTAAGTTGGAGAATGGTAGGCTAGCCTGAACACGTGTGTTTTGAGTGAACGCTTGAGGACCTGCAATGTGTGGGGAGAGTCTGACTGAAGAAGGGAGGTCATTCCAGTGCAGAGATGCAGCACGGGAGAAGTCCTGGATACGGGCGTAAGATGTTGTGATCAGTAAAGAGGTCAGACAGTGCTGGTTAGCAGAACGGAGAGGGCAGGAGTGTGCTTGTTGATGAAAAGAGAGGTAAAGAGTAGTGGATGAGGAGATGGTTTTAAAGGTGAGGATAAGGAATTTAAAGAGAGGTCTGAAGAGGATAGGAAGCCAATGGAGGGTTTGACATAAAGGAGAGGCCAGGGTTGAGCGGCGTGAGAGGAGGATGAGCCTGGAAGCAGCATTGAGTATAGATTGAAGTGGGCAAGACGGGTGAGCGGGAGACGTACGAGGAGGAGTGTCACGCTACGTGGCAGACGCCGCTGTTTTTACCCTTTGAAGTGCCGTCTGTCAGCTGCGTTCTCCTGTCGGCTCCGTTTACCTGCTTGTTGGGGCTGTCATTCCCTGTAGTGGCAGTCTCCTGGTGCCATCCGTCCACCACATAATCACTCTTCTTACCTCACATGCTGCTTCCTGAATCCCTGCTAGAGAAATCAGTTCTCTGAGCAGAATCAAGCCTGCTTCTGCAAGCTCAGCTGCTCTTCTAATCAAGCTTGCTTTCCAAGTCCAGCAGTATTAACCCTGCATTGTCTGCTATCCTGACTTTAAACCTAAAGCTTACCTGCACTACTGCTCCCAGCATCACTGACACTATTGCTCCCAGCATTACCTGCACTACTGCAATCCAGCTCAGCTAAACCTGTGCAATCCAGCTCAGTTAAACCTGTGCAATCAAGCTCAGCTATACCTGCTGAATCCACTCCAGCTTGCTACTGCTGAATCCACTCCAGCTTACTAGCATCCAGTCCAGTTTGCAAGTCTGCATCCAGTCCAGCTAGCTCCAGCCTGCATCCAGTCCAGTCTGCAAGTCTGCATCCAGTCCAGCTTGCTCCAGCCTGCATCCAGTCCAGCCTGCAAGTCTGCATCCAGTCCAGCTTGCTCTAGCCTGCATCCAGTCCAGCTTGCTCTAGCCTGCATCCAGTAAAGCCTAAGTCTGCATTCCATCCAGCATATCCGGCTTTGCCTGCAGAATCCTGTCCAGTTCTGCTAGCCAAGCACATTACTCCTGGGTCCCGTGGACCCGTCCTGATCCGCACAAGCGCTTATGCACAGGCACCTACTGCGACCACCCAGTTTCCTGTACGAACAACAGTGCTCTCCGACCACTCTACCCACGACTGACCCTGTTCTATCAAAGGCAGTGACAAGGAGGATAAAGAAGTCGAGGCATGATATGACTAGAGAGTGGATGAGGGATTTAGTAGCTTCATTGGTGAGGAAGGGACGGATGCATGCAATGTTGCGTAGGTGGAAATGACAAGAATGAGAGAGAGCATGGATGTTGTGGTATAAAGGAAAGTGAGGAGTCTAGGATGACACATAGGAACTTGAGGGGATAAGCTAACATAGGTATCACCAATGGTGATGGAGGGGGGAGAGGAAATACTAGGGGGAGGAAAACCAATAATTTCCATTTTGTCCATATTCAGCTTGAGGAAGCATTTGGTCATCCATATGGATAGGGAGGCAATCGGAAATCTTAGACAGAAGAGAAGGGTTGAGGTCAGGGGAAGAGGTAAATTTGAGTGTCATCAGCGTAAAGGTGGTAGTTGAATCCAAAGGGGCTGAAGAGGAGCGGGCCAAGGACAGAGCCCTGGGGGACACCAACAGGGAGCGGAGAAGGGGGGGAGGATGAGCTAGGGGTGGAAACAAAGAAGGCACAGTCAGAGAGATAGGAGGAAAACCAAGAGAGAGCAGTGTCAGTGAGGCCAAAAGAGAGGAGGGTTTGAAGCAGAAGAGGATGGTCAATGGTGTCAAAAGCAGCTGACAGCTCAAGAAGGATGAGAATGGAGTAGTGGCCCTTGGATTTGGCAGATAACAGATCTTTCTAACATTTCTTCAGAGTCCTCATAAAAAGAAGATTTTGCAAATGAAGAGAAATCAGCATGAGGCTTAAACTTAATTCCTTTAGCTGGCTGCTCAATGTGGTTTTAAGCTATGTTAGATATCTAGAAAATAGAAAACTAGTTTAACCACAAATCCCTGGAATACTGAGAAGGTAAATATAGCATGTAATTGAGTTATGTTCCTGCTGGAACTTCATATATCATGTATTTAATGTACCTCCAATAGACTAACATTGTTAATGCAACATATATTTTCCTTGGAAAATGAATTGTCACTGAATTCATTCCAAACATTTAACACTACTGTATTTCAGTGTTGTGATCATAGCATTTATATATCCTGTTTCTTTAATATATATACATATACATATACATACTATTGTTGGAGGTGGCACTCAGAGACTCTCACACAAAGTTATTTCAGGATTTCCAACGTTTCAGGTTTTAATATAAACCTTTCATTTGGGAACATATAGTGACCACTATATGTCTCATTGTGTGAGAGTCTCTGAGTGTCACCTCCAACAACAGTATGTGTATTAGGACTTAAGGGTCCTTAGGGAGGCACCGGAGCCAATAATGTTATTTTTGCACACTACCTATGGAGTGCCAGCTTTACAACAGACATATATATGCACATCCATTTGTAAAAATAATCTGTGGCATCTTGGCACACGTACTTTCCATTTTTTTTCTTCGGGTTTGTTGCCGCAGGTTTCATACTGTTATCTGTCATAATACATAAAAGATAGGATCTAGACTTACAAAGAGGGGGCGCATTCCCAGAACAGATCTGGACCCTCTGGTTCCCTCTGGATCCAGAGTTCTGTCCTTGTACCATTTTCAATGGCGAGATGGGGTGGAAAGCGCTTTCGCTATATGGGAGGGAAAAAGTTTGTACATAGTACAGTGAGGGTGTACTAAGGGCCTTCTGTAGTATCTAGGCCTCCACGCTGTCCCTATTTTAAGCGAGGACGGAGCAGAAGTTTTTAGGCAGGGTCCTTGCATCATGTAGCCATACGAGCAAGGGGAGTTGCCTCCCTTCACCAGCAAATGCTGGATCCAGCATGGACTTGGCAAATGATACCTATCGCTGCTGTACAGTGTTAAAAACTGTGAATGCGGCGGCGTGTAAACCTGTTTTTTCCTATGTGTATAGCCATCCTGCAGTCAGGCTGGAGATGTGTCCTGGGCTGACAGCTGATTGGAGTATGGACCTGTAAATAGCCATCAGCGCCCGTCCCACATAACTGGTTGTAGTGTTGGTCTCCTGTGTCTTTCCAGCTCTTTACTCGTGCATTTGCCTGGTGCATTTATATTTCTTGGCAGTTCCTGTTTGTACCTGTGTCTGTCCTTTGTGCTCCATCTACTTAACTTGCCTCCTGCAGTCTGTCCTCCTGGTTCCTGGCCTCCATTGTCTGTCCTCCCCTGTTGGTTGTGTCATCCAGTGTGTGTGTAGCAGGTGCAGCTTGCTGCTTTTGCTCACTGCTCTGGGTTACCTGTCCCTCTGTTTACAATCTGTACTGTATTTTGTTGTTATATTTTGTATGGCGGCCTCCATTTCCTCCCCTGTTGGTTGTGTCATCCAGTGTGTGTGTAGCAGGTGCAGCTTGCTGCTTTTGCTCACTGCTCTGGGTTACCTTACCTGCTGTTTACAATCTGTACTGTATTTTGTTGTTATATTTTGTATGGCGCTGCAGGCACCTTGTGGCACTATATAAATAAACGATAATAATTCTAATAAACGCAAAAAGCCGGCATTTTGCAATCAAAATAGTGATTGTGACATCGGTAAATCCATTGCCAAGTCACTAAACTTGCTATTGTACCAATAATAGAGGGTCTTTGCTCATTTTCACCCAGTGCTATAAAATGTCCCATTATGGCGCTGCTATCTTAGGGGAAATGGGTGACTGAAGTGGGCTGATAAATCGTGATGTACCATAATGTTACAATTCCAACTGCTTTACATTTAAAACAAACTATAACTTTCTTTTAACCTACATCAACTGTGTTTGACCAGGAACTGTTTTTACTCTTTATATCAATATATGGATATTTAGTAAGACAAAACTATACACATAAAAACAAAACAAGTAACTACTCATTATGAGGGCTATCAACAGCATATAGGAGAACCATAGGAGAGGTCTTACTTTTCTTGTTATTTCCCACAGAGATACTGATAGACAATCTAAATACAGAGACATAGATGCTAAGTGAGTGACATGCCCATGCTTCTCATACATATACAAAGTTAAACCCCGGATACCATGCATGCTGCTTTCCACTGCTGAGGCAGCAAGCTTCATTAGTGCTGAGGAGTTCTGTGACCCTGGAAATAAAATAATGATCCTGGCATAAATTGGAATCCCTGGCGAGTACAAGTGTCTGTTTGTGCTTTTCATCAAGATAAACGGCTTCCTTATCGGCAATGAGAACACTGCTGTGTTGATGAACTAACCGGACTATTGAGACACTTTCCCATAGGAATCGCTCAAACACTATCATGTGATGTCTATCTGGTGTCTTACATGTAGCCAGCAGATAATGGACATTAGTTGTTTTTAATCTTTGTTTTAATCGCCCGCAGCATATACAGTTTTAAAATAAATATAAAAATATCACATTCTAGGCTTATTTATAAAACAAATGGTTTTCCAGTAATTATTTCTTTTAAAATTGTCAATGTTTTGTATTTTAAAGAAAACTAATGCTTGGTTAACTATTGCTTTATATTTTTTATAAAAAATGTTTTGTTAATTATGTTGGCAAATATAATTAAACATAAAACATAACATAAAACAGTTAACTGCTAATGTGGGTGTGATGTAGACTGGAACATACACCCAAAGGAGTTGCGTATGTCTGTGGACCTTCCCACCACACGTGCCAAGAACATATACTTAGGCAATTATGGCAGTCCAGATCCAAACACAACTCACTACAGCAAAGGGAAGGGGAGGAGTTAATTAGGGTGTGCCTCTGCAAGTAAACCTATTCTAAACCCAAACACAGACATAAGTACATGGGGCTGGATCCAGACCTTGTTAAGTGCATGAACTTAGTTACTCCTGGGCTAAACCATGTTGATTTCAGGGGAGTCATATTTCATCTGTTGTAAACAGTACTAGTGTTGAGAGGTGATGCTTCCTATCCTGCCACTAGGCGCTAATTATAACTATTTATCAAAATTAACATGTCTGTTAGAAACAATCAGGTTTAATATAGATCTTTCTCTTCACTGTGGCCTATATATTGTAGCAGCCAAAGTCTAAGATATGTTGCTGGTCTGTTGCATTATAAGACCTAAGCCCGAGGACAAGGCAATAGCCAATTACATTGCTCATATTGACACTTAGGGCCTCATTTACTAAGGTCGATTTTGCTGAAATCGTCCAAAGTCCCGGGTCTTTGGCGGCGATTATGCCATTGACACATTCACTAAAGGCAAAGTTTCGGGACTTAGCCTTTAGCAAAATCTACATGGAAACATCGCAGACAAAAAATCATGCAACACATAGGCCACTCCGGATTCACTAAAGGCGATTGTACTAAATCGCCTCTAGTTCTCCCTGAAAGCGATTAAAAAATAAAATCGCCTCCTGTGTGTGGCGCTTTCATTGAAAGTGACACACACTTTAGCTGAAAAACACATGACAACATCTTTGACGTGTTTTTCAGAGTTAAAAAGTGATGTGCAGCATACTTAAAACCCTTATCATGCAGACACAGATAGTACTATAAGGCACAGTATGACCATGTGTTTCTGGCCATGCTGTGCCTTATAGTACTATAAGCATCAGCATGGCAAGGTTTAATGCCATGCTTACGCTTACTGAATGTGGCCCGTTCCTGCAATAAAAACATAACATGTTCTATTTATGTTTAAACATAAACTAAATGCCCACGTTCTTAGTAATACACTCATAGATGCCCCCTATATAAATCACACTGCAGTATATCCCTGTGCCCAGTAGTATATGCCCATTTACATAGTGCCCAGTAGTATATACCCGGTAACATATTGCCCAGTAGTAGATGCCCGTTTACTTACTGTCCAGTAGTATATGCCCGTTTACATAGTGGGCAGTAGTAGATGCCTCTTTATATAATGCCCATTAGCAGTTCACTGTAAACATGTTGAAATGTTTTCTTTATACTTAATAATAAATCAAACACTCACCGTTCAGAAGTCCCGAATGTTGATAGGCGGAGATCTGTGGTCTGACGCCTCCTCTTCTTCTTGCGTGGTCCAACAAGCACCTCCGTCTTCTTCTGGCTCCCTCCATTGAATGATGCCATTGCAATAATGCCATTCCGGGGACCTTTTATAGTCTCTGGCGCTAGTCATGATAAGGGTTTTGAGCATGCTGCACATCACTTTTTAACTCTGAAAAACATTGCCACTTCAGTTTTGTATTCCAGTGGTCTCTCGATATATACCCCCCTTTTCCTCCCCCTAATAACAGCTATTAGGGGGAGGAAAAGAAGGAAATATGGGATGGGGGGTTATTAAGAGTTTTGGATTGAAGCCCACCATTTAAATATCATGTCATTTGCTTAAAAAAGCATGTTTTTCTATTTTATTCAAATTATGTGATTTGTGCATTTCATGAGAGAGCCATTTTATTATTTTAGAGCCAAATTTTGTGATTTTTTTTTGCAAAAAAATACAGATCCAAAACCAAAACAATTAAGGCAGTTTTGGTAAAACCAACATCTAAACCAAAACATGGGGGTCAGTTCATATCCCTAATCTGAACACAATAGAATATATTAGAAAGTCAGTCTAAGTAGAAACCTATCTACTCATCTCCAATCTGTGCCGCCCCGTATGCCTTATCAGCATGGCAAACCCAACCTACAGTACATGGCGACTTACGGAAGCAGCTTGCGCAAGTCCCCTTGAGTTAGTACCTTTGAATTCGTCCCTCAATTATTTTATTTCATTTTTTTCAACCCTGGGGAAGGGATAGTTCAGGAAGCGGAGCCCTGATCAGTGGCTCAGTCTCAGTGCCCTAGCAATGGCTGCCAGACATAAGCTGTCCTTCATTCATTGCAGCTTGAGATACAGGCCAGTGCTGGAACATTGACTCACAATGTGAGAGTCTCAAAAGCTCGACAGGGACATTGCTCAACAGCGATGCTTATCAATAACTCTACGCTCAACAGGGATGGCTGTTTACCAATGCTAAACGTTCTTGGATGTCTGCTCAACGCAATATAGGTGGGTGTGAATAATCACTATGGGCCAGATCCACAACAACGTCCGACTTTCAACATACGTCCGTCATTTGCCGGAAGTATCTACTACGCATGCTTAGTAACTATTTTACGTAATCTACGTATCATTTAATTACATAGATTGCGTATATGTGGTCTTTAAGACGTAGATTATGGAAAATAGTTAGTACGCATGCGTAGTAGCTACTTTTGGCAAATAACGGACGTATGTTAGAAGACTGACGTTGTTGTGAATCCAGCCCTATGTAACTATTGGGGATAAAGTTGCAGACTTTTTACCAAGGGACTATCATCGCACCTGTTGTGAATATTCCTACAGAATATAGGACTGATATAAAATGCCATGTGTGACAATTATAAATGTAACATTGTTTAACCCTATGTTTTTCTATTGCAGATATTGGACTTAGATTGCAAGAGTTTATTAAAACTTGAAATGTAAATATATAAAGAGGACATGATTCACGCAGTAAAATTCCTCCCCTGTGTCGGGAGAACTATGTAAGGATGTAAGTTTTTTCTTCGTATAATTAGGTACGTGCGCACTTTATTAGCTGTGAATCGGTCGTGCGTTTAGGTGCTTAAAATTGCTTATGATTCAAAGATACGTAACTAAACACACTGATTAGGCTTTGCAAAAAGCCAAGAAATGTTTATTTCTGAAAACAGCACCTACTCTCATTAACATATGTTATCAACAGCAACCATTAACAATACAACTTAAAATAAGAATAATCATGACATATTTTACAATACTTATTAAAGCATACTGCATGAATTTAGAAATACAGTAATCCACTAAAAAAAAGTTCTAAATAAACTTTCACAAACTATACACAAATAATGGCAACTTCACAAGGTTAGTCTTGCACAAAATGAGAAATCAGCACAAGATTAAATAAACAAGCCTTTATTTGCTAAATTTATAAACACACATCCTTTGATTATAAACACGCAGCAGTTGTGGGCTGTACTAAGTAAAAGAAGACGCATAGCCTCACAGCAAACAATACGGCAAGTAAAAATGAAGAAGCTGGTTAACTATCCCCCCTGTGTCGGGAGAACTATGTAAGGATGTAAGTTTTTTCTTCGTATAATTAGGTACGTGCGGACTTTATTAGCTGTGAATCGGTCGTGCGTTTAGGTGCTTAAAATTGCTTATGATTCAAAGATACGTAACTAAACACACTGATTAGGCTTTGCAAAAAAGCCAAGAAATGTTTATTTCTGAAAACAGCACCTGCCTCATTAACATATGTTATCAACAGCAACCATTAACAATACAACTTAAAATAAGAATAATCATGACATATTTTACAATACACATTAAAGCATACTGCATGAATTTAGAAATACAGTGATCCACTATATATAGAGACTTTCATAAAAAATAAAAATAATCATTTCAAAATTAAAGCAAAACAAAACAACCAATACAGTTAAATATGAATAAATGTAATGGAGTTTGTTCACAAAATAAAAGTTCTAAATAAACTTTCATAAACTATACACAAATAATGGCAACTTCACAAGGTTAAAGTCTTGCACAAAATGTGAAATCAGCACAAGATTAAATAAACAAGCCTTTATTTGCTAAATTTATAAACACACATCCTTTGATTATAAACACGCAGTAGTTGTGGGCTGCACTAAGTAAAAGAAGACGCATAGCCTCACAGCAAACAATACGGTTCTTCAACTTACGAATGGTCAAGGGCAACCTTAACTTTTTCCATGATCATAAAAATACGCACGTAGATTTCTATTACTTTACAACCTAGCTGCTTATTTTGAGACACAGATTTAATATTCTACTTGATCTTGTTTAGGCTATGTATGTATTGCTGCATATTTACATTATTTAGCTGATTGCTGACATAACTCACACACACACACAATCTTACATCTCATTTTGTGACTTATTTCATTACATAACATTAAAATCTCCCACCTCTCTGCTCAGTACAATAAATGAATCATGTGACAACACAGGGGGCGGGACATTCAGCATGGAGCATTCAGTATGGAGCCTGCTATTGTCCTTCAGAAAATCATAATTTATTATTATTATTATCATTAGTAATAACAAACCTAATATTTACACTATGGGCCAGATTTACTAAGCTGCGGGTTTGGAATAGTGGAGATGTTGTCCATAGTAGTAACCAATCAGATTCTAGCTGACATTTTCTGGTATGTAATAGGAAAGTGAGAGCTAGAATCTGATTGGTTGCTATGGGCAACACTTCCACTTTTCCAAACCTACAGCTTAGTAAATCTGACCCCTTGTGTCCCCCTTAACCTCAAAACACCCCCAAGCCGCCAGGAGAAGGTGTCATGGCTGATTTTTATGCCAGGACACAGAATAAAATTTGTGTGAGAGAAGTCTGCCATTTTGCTCTCATGTGAAGCCTGTGCACACTCGGCTGTCAGTTGACACTGCAACGCCATGACATTATGAAATCTCAAACCCCCCCTCCCCCCAAGGCACTGTCCTGGAACATTTTTTTTCTACAAAAAAACAGCTAGTCTTTGGATGCCTTAAAACTCTGACAACAAAATACGACTTTACTAAAAAGGAAGTGAAAAAATCTGCAACATTTTCCAGTTTGATCTATTCCAGTTTTGTCATTTTTTTGAATTTTTCTATTATATGGCATGTGGCAGCAATAGTCAATTCTCTATAGACAGGTGAACATTTCATCTTAATATATAAAATACTTTCTGAGCTACAGCCCCTCAAAGATCATGACCCCCCTCTCACAGAAAGTCAATGGCAGAATGCTGTTTATTATAGTCAACCATAAAAAACACACTAACCAGGAAATGGCGCTTGGATGGTATTCTACACTTAAAAAATTTAAATAAATATGTAAAATATATAAGAAACACACAATTAAATAAAATCCAAATATAGGAGAAATATAGATGCTGTTGACTAAATGTGTGAACCACACAATTTTAAACTATCCAAAACACAAAAGAAGGACAGCGTGGACCTCAGCCCCACAAAAGAAAATTGCTGAGGACCACTATTAAAAGTATTAGATACAATTTATTAATCACCAAATCCGGTACCAGATTTCTGAAATTTAAGGAGGTAGATAGTCAGTTTCAAAGATAATAACCAGTAATAGAGATAAATGACTATAGTTCCCAGTGGAGCAATAAAGCTAATGTTCTCTTCAATACAGTTACTGTGCCCAGAGGCACTGTAGATCAATGCATATTATCATGAAAATCCACAATGGTTACCGCCAAATATGGGCTGTATTATTCAACAACTAGAAGAACTTGAGCTGCACAGGTTAATATCATTTGTTAATTACAGTGTGCTACCAAGTAAGTCCAACACATAGTTTGATTGAACCAAAGTTGTCAAGAGAAACTCCAAAGAAGAACTTTTATATGGTGTATAGCAAAATCATCAGATTACTCCATCAATAAATAATTACAAAAAGGTTAAAAAGATTCAATATATTTTACTATCAACCCAGTTAAAAATTCCATAAAGACAAAAACTACCCAGCAAAAATATATAGATAACTATCTCATACTTGGTGCAAATATGCAAATACAAGTACAGTACATAAACAGTAGTAATTCAGTGCAAATATACAGATACAATGGGCTTGGTCCAGACCTGCACCCGCCGCCGTAGTTATGGCGGGCATATGAGTAAGATCGGCTGTTTAGCTGATCTGCGCATGCGTAGGGCAGATGTTAGGGAAAATCTGTAGGAAGGATCGGGCGTGATTAACTTTTGTGTAGTTATGGATGAGGGGGCGTTCCTCGCCGTAACTACGCTACAGTTAGGGAAGGAAGGTGGGGGGAAGTAGGGAAACGAGGCAGGGAAGGCAGGCTTAGCTAGTCACGCTCAGGTCCGGGCGTAATTACACTCTTGTTACGTGGGCTGAAGTTAGGGTAACCTTCAGCCAGCGTAATAGAGTGTAATTATGCCCGGACCGGGGGGGGCTGTCAGGGGGAGTGCATAGATGTTACGTGGAGCATTAGTAGGTCTGGATCAGGCCCAATGTCTTTAATCATGTAAGATATATAGATAGTGATCATATATTAGTAAACATGAGCAACAAAGTAGCTAGGCATACATACATAAAGTAACTAGAGATAGCGGGCAGCCTATTCTAAATCCAATGGCTAACCCTATAAGAAAATGTTAGCAGCCTCACGGCTCCCTCCTGGCACCCTATATTATTCTATTCCCATATGCCCATAATTACCACAAGTTGCTCACAACACAGAAGACCACAACGGCATCCCAGTGCACAAAGGAGCAGCATATTCAGATGTCCTGACGCGTGTTTCGCTTACTTGATTAGGGGGGGGTGTGCAGATGGATCAGAATGCAAAGGCTTTTAAAGCACAATTTACCAATGAATGAGCTCTGCAGCATCTGAAGATAAATGGAGAGGCAACTTTAAAATAATAAAAATTGTCCTTTCAGAATATTTATTTCTATTATACAAAGTTGAAGAACAATTTCTATATGCGTTATAATACTAAGACCTTTTATGAAGATAATTGGACAACACCATATGCGGCAATCATTATTTAATATCAGAGCCACAGAAGCACGGCATATGGATCTCATCACATGTGAACTTCTTCATTATCAAAACATTAAACCCTTGTCAAGAATAATAAGAAATTTCCCTTTTCAAATCTCAAAATAAATTTAATGATTCTGAGATCGTTGTCATGAAAGTATATTATCAATTTGTATCGCTTCAATAAAATACCAGACACCCGCTTCTGTGTATAATTTGTTTACACTCCATATTAAACACAGATTAAAAACATATGCCCCATAATTATAGATATATAATTTGTATTTCATTGTACCCTAAAAAATAATTACGGCATAGAAACGAGGTTACATATTAGAAAGTGATTACCTAGAGTCAGCAGAGACCATGGGGTAGATCCAGAACTAAGTACACTAGCGTATTTACTCTAGCCGGAGATGTAAAAACGCTATTTTGCATGTACTGCACATGTGCACGGCAGATGTTACGACATGTAACTCTGAACGTACGTACCAGACTACTATCAACAGCGTAACTACGAATCAAGGGGCGTGACAGCTACACGACACCCGTAATTACGCTTCAGTAACTACAATTTATGTATACCTAAGAAATTTGAGTACACAATTCCATTATTTGGACCGGATTCAGACCCCCGCATGCTTTCCGTATGCGCGGGGGTCTGAAATTACGCGAGACAGAGGAGAGTGCACACCCCCTGTCACTCCCCTCTGTCGTGCGGGCTTTACGGCAGCTTACGCTGCCATAAGCCTGCCTTAAATGCGGTCCGTACGACTGCTGATCCGCTACAGTGTGGGAGCCCCCTCCCACACTGTACACTTACCATGCTTCCCCCCGTCCGCTTTAGCGGGCGGAAGGGAAGCACAGCCCATTTCCTCGGAACTAAGTTCCGTCCGATTGCCGCTACGCTAGGGTTACTATAGTAATCATTTACCGTAGGATCTGATGATAATCCTCAATAAAGTAGTATCAATACCATATTGACTTCTTATTGTAGAAAAGGAGTAAAAGATGTATTTAAGTCTCAATGGAAATGAAGAGATCATAAGGAATAACCATTTAAATTCCCTTTGAAGGAGTAGTGTATCACCCCCTCTTAGGTTAAGAGAAACATGTTCTAATATGAACACCATCAGACCATTCGTTCTAGCTTGACATTTCAGCAACAAATGTCTCGCTACTGGTGGCAGAGTTATCATTCTGTCCTGATTTTTTACACTATTTTCAATTGAACTTACATGCTCCAACAGACGTCATTTAAACTTCTTCAAAGTTTTTCCAACATATTTTTTGCCACACGGTCATGTGAGACAGTAAACCAATTGAGTAGTATTACAATTAAATAAAGATGGCATTTTATGAATTTAATTAAATTTGTCATGATGCTCTGTGATTTTAATCATGTAGGGGCAGTCTTTGCATCCTCCACATGGGAAAGAGAAAGATATAGTCATTCTGGAAGGTTTTAGAGCCTGATAATGGCTGGTCACTAAGAGGTCACGTAAATTGCGTGACCTGCGCCAACCCATGGGTATCCGATCCTGAACTGTATCAGCTAAATCATCACCCGCTTTCAAAATATAAAGATATTTATTCAAAATGTGATTTCTCTAGATTCAGAGCAAAAATCCCCAATGATTATTGGCATCTTTTTCTTCTCCTTCTTCTTCAGCTTAGGGCAAATAAGTTAGGCACAAACCAGTTTGATCACCTCATGCCTGCTAACGGATTGCTTTTAGAGCCTGTACTTTGAATGTGCTCAGATCCGAACAATTCCACCTTGTCCTTATGCACTCACCCTTAGGTATGCCTCTAATAGTGGCCTTGGGGTGAGAACTTGTACAGTGAAGGACACTATTAGTGGCTGTGGTTTTCCAATACAGTTCAGTATATATATTTCCTTCTTTATCCATAGGAATTGTAGTATCTAATAAATGAATAGAAGTAGTACTTTACTCTATGATCAATAGTGTTTGTATAAAAGACAATCCACCGCCAAATATGAGCTGTATAAATCAATCCAAATATATTTAGAAAACTTGTCTCCAGGCCCCGTGCAGGTCATGATACAATGTGCAGATAAACAAATATATGTACAGTTTTAGCAAATGACATGATGCTTAAGGTGCCGGATCTCACGCGCAACCACACGACCAATCACAAGCTGAGCAGCGCTACAAGCCGAGCAGAGCCATCACAACCAGCGCGGATGAAGTACGCATGTATCGAACTCGGCACACAAGCAGCCGCATGCACCGTTTTCATGATTTTGCCACCCAAACTTTTAAAACTTTTAAACCTTAGAAAATAAATTAAAAAAAGGTGCCAGAACTTTGTTCCAGTGCGTTCTATGACAAGAAAGCACCGTGCTTGTGCATGTTAGGGGTGTCCATCCTGAACTGTGTATTGCAGAGCAATTAACATAATTAACTCACACTGTACCTTACACTGGCGTCTTCCAGAGTCTCACAGGTAAATTCCAAACAAGATAAAGATCAGCTGCAGTTCCCACAAAGATGAGCAGCAGCTGAGAAAGCTGGTCTCGTGTCAGTTCACCGCTGATTGGAAGGAGCCACCTCCCGATGATCAGGAGAAGCAGCAATGTCTGGTGTAAAGCAAGAGTCCACGCTGATCCAGGAACTGCTGTGTTAACGTCCATCTGTATTTAAATCAAAGTCAGATAGTATTTAAAAAGACTGAGATTAGTTTTAACATCATGTAAAATAACACATTACAGAACAGAATAGTTATTTATTCTTGTTATAAATGCTTTTTATCACTTATTCACTTACTGAGTGAATGTGTATAATATCCTGACTCTATAATACATTTCTCATGTTACTCACTTCACAATGATGAAATCTTTTCTGTGATGTAAGTTGTACAGTGTAAAAAGGTGGAGCTTTACAAAGTGATTTGGATTTTCTGGGTTACATAACATGGAAACTATGAAATGTTAGATAGCTCTCCCTGTCATTATGGTACCTCTAGGACTGCAATCCAGTAACATAAATCCATAAAGTTTATTTAGATGAATAATAATAGTGATAATGATGAGTTACACAGAGTTTTTAAATAATAATAATTTTCTATTTCTCATCTCCTAGATTCCAATTAATTAGTGAGTTGTGTAACCTGCGGCCAAGGTATAAGTTCTAATGACGTAGAATGAAACTTTACATTAGCTTTAGCAGAAGTTATTATAATACGCAGATATAGCAGAGAGCTGGAAATAACTGCTTGGGAGTGAGACCATAGGAAGGCAGCACATATTACTACAGATATATATAATTAATATTGACATTAGAAGTTCAAGAATATATATACACACAGGGGATGTTTTTAGAGATGAATGGACCTCGTATATTCAAAGCAATGTTTAGCCCAGGAGTTACTTTCCTCTCTTAATTTCATGCTCCTTTTTTAGTCTGGATCTGGTCTAAATTGTATGAACCAAATGGAGTAATTCTTGAAAAAGATCCTCCCTTTTTATTCTAACTGTACTGCTTTACTTACCTTTTCCATATTTCTGTGATCTATCTTTCCTCTCTTACTGTACTTATTAGGACCTCTAGGACACAGTTATCTGCTATGCAACCGCATTCCGTCCCCTATGTGAAGCCACACATCGTGATGTCACATACAGAGGGAGCACCGTGACAGCGGACTTGCTGGGGCTATTCACATAGGTTTCATGTGCAGGGACGCGTCTGGCATCACCAGGGCTATTCGGTGGCTGGTTGCTGGGGAATCCTTCCTTACCCGCTTGTGGTAACTTTGGAGCTCGCCGGCTGCTGGGGATTCCCTCCTTGCCCGCGTCTGACGTCACCGGAGGTAACCGTCTGCTGGGGAACCCCTGCGCCTGGTGTCGCTGGACTCTCTGTTTGCTGGGGATTCCCTCCTTGCCCGCGTCTGGTGTCACTGGGGCTCTTCGTCCTCCTTTCCCGTGTCTGGCCTTGGTTGGTGCTCGCTGTCTGATTGATGTCCGGGGAATCCTCCTCTCCTGTATCTGCCGTCACTGGTGTTCTCCATCTATGGGTGGACGGGGAAGTCCTCTTGTGCTGCTGGGAAGACCTGAGGTGGAGGCCTGTGTAGCAGTGCGTAGGTCGATCACTAGTCAGGTGAATCCTCTGACGTTACCGCCGGAGGATTATAATCTGAAAGGCGGTAGGATATGTATGCAGTGGAAAAAAAGAGGACAGGGGCACCGCTGGAGATCGTGATTTATTCTTTTATTGGTGATAAATTTAATAAAGATGCACAATGAGTAGTGTGGTTGCTTGATTAAAGTAAACCATACGCGTTTCATCATGTGGAGAGGAAAATGCCATTCTCTGATGTGGATTCGTCATGGAGCCATGTTCCCACAGCTGCTTTTAACAATGGATGCTTCACCTAGCACCAGGCAAGTTTGGGTACTATTGGTGGTTCTATATCCTCCGTGGCCTCATATTCACAGCGGTTTTCTTCGTCTTCCTCTTGCATTTTCAGGGCCTCTTGCATTTTCAGGGCCTTTTGCATTTTCAGGGAAGAATGAAGCTCTATCATCAGCACAACAAGACGGTAAAGCTGTAATAGGATTACTAGGATATTCTTTACAGCAAAGAAAATCAACATCTGGTTGATGACCTGAAAATGGGCCATAAGCACAATCCGGAAAATGACAAATGGACCATCTTGTAAGAGCAGACTGGTTGCAATGTTCCAGAGCTCTGTGCTGCTCTGACAGGCCAGCAAAGACAGGAACATTCTAGAAGGTGTTTCCTGATGGCAAACAATGTTCTTGACTAGAAATAAAAAAAAAGACAACATAAGAAGCATATATGTGTATATATTACATACTGTATATATAAATGCTACTTCTACCTATCCAGTTACTTGTTAAGAAACTACTTACCTGCCAGGTCGAATGGAAATTGTAGAAGGCTCCAGGTCCATATTCCAAGGATTGTACAGACCAAAGGAATTCTGCTTCTGAAAAATAAATATGTTTGTGACACCATACAGACACCACATACTACACTCTCATATATTCCGTATACACTGACTGAATTACACAGAGGATAATATAGTAGCACAGTTCAAATTCTATGTAAAAACAGCATTCTCTAGATTTAAAAACATTTACATACAAGGAATCATAATTGTTTTGGGGACATTAGACTAGTAATTGTGCCCCTGTGCAGAATTGTCATGAATTACATACAGATAAACAAATATAGCTACAGTTTTAGCAAATTACATGATGCTTAAGGTGCCGGAACTCACGCGCGACCACACGACCAATCACAAGCCGCACAACGCCACAAGCCGAGCAGAGCCATCACAACCAGCGCGGTTGAAGTACACATGTATCGGACTCGGCACACAAGCAGCCGCATGCACCGTTTTCATGATTTTGCCACCCAAACTTTTAAAACTTAGAAAACATCAAAAAAAGGTTTGGTGCGTTTTATGTCAAAAAAAGCACTGTGCCTATGCATGTTAGAAGTATCCATCCTGAACTGTGTATTGCAGAGCAATTAACATAATTAACTCACACTATACCTTACGCTGGCGTCTTCCAGAGTCTCGCAGGTAAATTCCAGAAGATCAGCTGCAGTTCCCACAAAGATGAGCAGCAGCTGAGAAAGCTGGTCTCGTGTCAGTTCACCGCTGATTGGAAGAAGCCACCTCCCGATGATCAGGAGAAGCAACAATGTCTGGTGTAAACCAAGAGTCCACGCTGATCCAGGAATTGCTGTGTTAACGTCCATCTGTATTTAATTTAAAGTCAGATAGTATTTAAAAAGACTGAGATTAGTTATAACATCATGTATAATAACACATTACAGAACAGAATAGTTATTTATTCTTATTATAAATGCTTTTTATCACGTATTCACATACTGAGTGAATGTGTGTATTCACTTATTATAATATAATGACTCTATAGTACATTTCTCATGTTACTCACTTCACAATGATGAAATCTTTTCTGTGATGTAAGTTGTACAGTGTAAAAAGGTGAGCTTTACAAAGTGATTTGGATTTTCTGGGTTACATAACATGGAAACTATGAAATGTGATGGAAACCAATCTTAGATAGCTCTCCCTGTCATTATGGTACCTCTAGGACTGCAATCCAGTAACATAAATCCATAAAGTTTATTCAGATGAATAATTATAGTGATAATGATGTGTTACACAGAGTTTTTAAATAATAATAATTTTCTATTTCTCATCTCCTAGATTTCAATTAATTAGTGAGTTGTGTAACCTGCAGCCAAGGTATAAGTTCTAATGATGTAGAATGAAACCTTACATTAGCTTTAGCAGAAGTTATTATAATACGCAGATCAGGGGCGTTTTAAGAAGTAAGGGGGCCCGTGTGCTGGATTTGCACATGGGCCCCCCCTTCCCTT